>JAJIZL010043126.1:0-26129 GCA_023969395.1 Amblyomma maculatum
CAGGAGACGGTAGGGGACCAAACGCAGTTCATTGGAGTGCCTGATGTTACCGAAAGAGAATTATAAGAGAATTATTATTCTTTGGATGAAATACTAGCAGCAGGCTAAGCATTCTTTTGTCAATACCAGTACATTAGGGTGCACATTTGACTAGAAAAGTTTTAGTGGCAAGCGTTTTTAGTTTAATTTGTCAAACGTTTCAGTAAAGCATAGAAAGACCACATCAGTCTGCATTTTACAAGTGAGATTGATAACCGCATTATGAAAAAACATGGCTAATCGCATTTCGTAGGACAATACCTTGCAAAGTCCCTATTGAGAATGTTTGAATTCAAACCATTTACTTTTGAGGACAGATGACCTCTACAAGTTCGCAAGGGCATGCAACGGTATTCAAGTGGAAATTCTTCGTTACCTTATCTGAAGAATTCAATGACGTTTCCCTGTTTCCAATCACTTGATGTGATCGCACGCCAAGTAGTGAGAGGTACGTTGCACAGGAGTGTCGTGTAGTTAACAGCTTGGAAAATCATTTCTTCATTGCCCGCCGAGGATGAGTGCTTAATGTGTTCGTAAACACAGACGATTCTATATACAGATAATGCGGTTGATAGCATTGGGGATATCGTATCAGTTGTTGCGACTAATACAGGCGTGTAAGATTCCTTAGGAAAACAAATTACACCGCAGTGTTTAATATACGGGCATATTCGACATCGCTGGAGTGTTATCCAAGTTCATCCGTTAAAGTGCGTCATTTGAGCGTTTAGTACATGCCAAAACTTTCGTTGATTGTTGGTTATTACATTTGGCAGGCATGTTCCAAAAAAGTGCGTTTGATTGAAAATACGTGTCTCAATCTCATGATACGTGTTCTATGCAATCGATAAGTAGAATTTTGAGCCAGTTGGTCGTCAGACGTGACGAAGCACGCTGCTGATTAGGTGCCAAAGCACAGAAGGCACACCCATGCACACGCGTATATATATATGAAGGAAAGAAGCTAACAGTCAAGCGAGAGCGCAACAAGCTCTCCCATTGGCCCGGCGAGGCCAAGGAAAGCGTTGAGGATTGTACTTTGTCTCTTTTTTCTAATTTTTACTTCGGTAATCACATAAATTAGTAATGTAATCTGTCTAGGGGAAAGATAAACACAAAGTTGAAGGAAAAACAACGCTCATGATGGTGGGGACCGAACCTACGACCTCCGAATATTATATATATATTATATATATATATATATATATATATATATATATATATATATATATGTATACGTAGAGTAGATCGTAACGCGACGCGCACATCCTTCTTTTTGGTGATTCGAGAATCTTCGTACTAGTCTATGCGTGTGTGTGTGCCTTATGTGCATTAGGTCTGTCCAGCTGCGCATTTCATCACGTTTGTTCTATGCGTATGCATTTGGCTTAGGCTTCGCTGGCCAGAGCAAGCATTTCTTTTATTTTCAAGCTTACTAAGGACTTTAATAACCATATGTTTATCACAATCTACACGAAACATTCTAGTGGGATAAAATTCGGTTTCTACTTTTGCCACTTTAGTTTTGAAATGCAGCTAGAGCCCCGCCGGGGTGGCGCAGTGGTTACGGCGCTCGACTACTGTTCCCAAGGACGCGGGATCGAATCCCGGCCTCGGCGGCAGCTTTTCGATGGAGGCGAAAAGCAAGGTGCCCGTGTGCTGTGCGATGTCAATGCACGTTAAAGAACCCCAGGTGGTCGAAATTTGCGGAGTCCTCCACTACGGCGTCTCTCATAGCCTGAGTTGCTTTAGGACGTTAAACCCCACAAACCAACCAACCAACCAGTTATCTTGAACAGACCGATCATGAAAGGCATTTTAAGAAACTGAAAAAAGGCAAGCAGATGGTTATTTACAGCTTCGTAATTACCTCCGTTTTACGAGCGTATAGTTTTCTAGTAGGGTTGGCTTAGCCCCGCGGCAACGGTGAAAGATGTTGCAATGCATTTTGGTCGCTAATTATGTAGAGAAAGGTAAGGCATGAGAGACTTTCAGAATATTTAGCTTTTGTCAAGTCGATAATATTATACTATATTCACATGTGACGCATTGTGGTCCTGTAATAACTGGGTAAGAATAAATTTAAACAAAAACCGATTAAGTCCTTTGTTTTTGCTCTAAGTCGGCGCAATGCTTGTCTGATTAAATGCCGCCTATTTGAAATCTCCAAAGAGAAGGATGCGCACTTTAAGGTATTTAATATTGATACGTGGCAAGGCTAGTCCACGAAGGTTAGTCCAAGCTGGCACCGCACACAGAACACAGAAACACCGCAGCGTCGACCTTATTCTAGCATCAATCGTTGGTACCACTTTGTCTTCTTCTGTGTCACTGTTGCTGATCGTTTTCATCTTCAACTTCCAGTGATGCAGGGCATATATGTCACAATATTAATTTGATTTAGGTAATCAATAAGAGCACACGCGAATTAGGATTGTGTTTAAAAATTGATTGCTTAATAATTGCTTATTAATGGTTATTATATGTGACAGTTGTGTTGTGAATATTTGAATAATTACTAATTAATGCCACGCACCCTGTAAAATCAGCCGCGCAACTGTAAACGTTGAACAACTGCGATGATACTAGGACCGCGACCTCTTCGCTGCCAAGCACGATTCACTGAATAAATGCACTGGCAGAATGTGGGAGTAGTCGCTCGCTTTATTCGTAGCATCATTCATCGCTACCCGCGCCACAGTCGCGTAGCATAATGCAGCACTCAGGCTTTCGCATTTCATCACTGTAGTCGGCAAAGTGTCCTCAAATCTTTTCTTTTTTCTGCATGTCCTGCCCATGCCCATTTCTTGATTTCGACTAGAATGTCAGTAACTCGACTACTTTCATTGACCGAATCAGCGCGCTTACTATCTCTTAACGTTACCACTACCATCTTTTATCCATAACCCACTGCGTTGTCTTAAACGTAAGTATACAAACATAATATAAGATGTGATTCGAATTCACTAATTAGCCTAATGTAAGGTTGCAGCTTGAAGTATAATGACTCCCGTGCAACTCTATAATGAAAGGTTACCTCCTACTGTACTCAGAAGCTAAAGTTACGTAAAAATATTTATGGCGTTCGCGCTACAGCTGTTCTGCTCCATTTTTGATGCTGCTAGAAGAAACGTTGAAACATTCCTTCGTAAGCATTCTACCAGATATGTGGAACATCATTTCCTAGCGGTTTTAAGCTGCGTTACCACATTATCGCGTTTCGCTGGCTGCCATCATGCATATTACGTCGTGAAGCGCATCCTGGTTCATTTTTGAGGGCCATCATAATAATAAGTACACAGCGGGCATGGCAAATTCTTAAAGTGTGAGCATAACCAGTGCTCTTACTTTTAATATCGGTCATGTGTCATGTGGCAAGCTGCAGTCAAAACGCAGAGGATGGTAAAGCACCTGTGGTTGTTATAATGTACCATCATATAGAATGGCTTCTGGGTGCTTTTGATACTCGCTTGAATTGGAACACGGCTGTGGCAGCCAGAACTCAGACTCGCCAGAAAATCTTTCTCCTTGACCGCAGATAAAATGATCTCGTTCACACGGTAAAAGCATATAATTTGTGTCTTGCAACGAATGTTAACGATGTCTGTGTTTTCTGACATGCCACAGAGCCTTGTGTTAGAAGTTGCATGATTTAAAAAGCACAAACATTCTCTTTTACAGGACAATAATATTTCTCAGGGAAAGAGCTTTTCTACAAGGCTATTTGTTAGAAGGCCAGCCTTTGTTGCTGTTATCCTCCTCAAATCGCAGAACTGAAAACAAACGCTAAAGATCTATGCTGCTGCTCTGACGCTAAGCATTGTCAAAAACATATTTATTTTGACGCCTTTCGTGCGCACCCTACAATGAATATCAGAAATAATATTTGGGGACAAGTTACTATGAGGTGAAGTGCTAATTTCTGAGTTTGTGAATGGGCTTGAATATAACGGCCTGGGGAGGTCACACATAAAATGTATAAAATGTGCCTCACGTTTCATTCTGTCCGGTAGACCCTTTTGAAGCTCCGACAGAATTCCGTAATGTTGAGATGGTGTCAGATTTTGTGCAGTTTTATTCCACCGATCACAAACAAAGGAGTAAAAATTGTCACAAGGTTTACTGCTCCAGTCGAGAGATTCGTTGATAAGTGTTGCTGAAAACAAGAGTTAAAATAATGTAAAAAAAATACTCTTTGCACTCTGTATTTGAGCCACGCAAGGGGACGTGGAAAGACTATTTTTACAAGCAACCGAAGGGTAAATATTTTTTTTTTCTGCTATGTGACAAAAATCCTTCAAGAAGCTCCTGTTCTCCATCTACTTGACGCTACCTTTTAAACTCTGCGCTATTTGTGTTAATTACCCTGCGTCATGATAGAAATACTGCGCAGCTTCATTATTACACACCAGTAGTCAAAATAGAAAGAAAATCTTGGTGTGGGCTAGTTGGTGGTTCATCTTAAGTAGAAACAGCGCAAAAAAAAAAACAGGGACAGAAGAAAAACCCACAAACGACTGGACTGGCTCTGACTAACGATTGAAATGCTATTGAAAAGGGCCGAGATTGAAATACAGACAGGCCATCAGATGACCAAGTAAATAATGTATCGGCACTAGAATGCTCAACCCACCCAAATCTTTATCACAGAAGGTATAAACAAGCATACAGCCCGAAAATCACGGGAAGGCAAGCGCAGCTACAAAAGAAATCCAAACAATTCGTTGAAAAGAAAAGCAAAAATTCATATGAAATCAAACGCTGGGACAAAGAAAGAACACCTAATGAGGGAACAGAACTCCAGGGCCAGCATAAACAGCATAGGAAGTTACTAAGTGTAGCAAAAGCAGAGTCAATCGATCATAAGTGTAGCAAAAAAAGGGTCAAACGAGTAAAAACAAAACAATGAAATAATACCCGAGGAGAACCCCTGCTACAACAGTAAAAGTAGAAAACGTGGCAAGAGCAGGGTCCTTGAAGTAAAAAAAGAAAACAATCTAATCAGCGAAGAGAAACCTAAATGTACGCAGGTGGGACTAGTCAATGCTACTGTCTAGAAACACAATTTCGATGGATTGCTTACGCCCCAGTCTCCGCCCCTGGAGATGAACCAGGCCTAGATAACCTCTCTCTTGCGTTGGTCCTCCGCTCTGGCGCTTTGGACTCCCCAAACGGAGGCTCGCACTTGAAGTCAGAGTCCTTTTCGCAGTCATTTAAACAAAAACATTTCCTGTATTTATGCAGGGGTCCGCCATATGCTCGCCCGCGTTTCCATTCCCACACCGTCCATATTCCACTAAACGTTTATTTACGCATCTACCAACTGCCCTATGCAAGAACTAGCACATAGAAGCGGAATATCGTACACAACTCTCGCAGTACATTTCACGGATTGCATCACATGTTTACGCAATCTTGACGCTATTTTTCTTTAGTCATTATGTTGCAGATGATATACAGCTTTCGCGGCGCAAAAACACTACATAGATCTTGTACCTGCTGACTATATGCTTGAGGTTGTGAGAGACCTTGTGGTGGTAGGATGGGATGCATTACCCACTTAGTCATGTGATGCCCTGTCTATTTTAAAGCTCTGTCATTTTCAATAAAATTTCATTCATTATTCAGTGCCCGTCCTGCCGTTTGCGTGTTCCTCTTCCTTGCCGTTTTATTTGGCGCTTCGTCTACTCTACCTAAGTCAAATTACAAGTCGTGTGGTACTTTTTGTTATATACCTTCAGTAAAACTACATATCATGTTCGTTTTTCTTGTATCTAAGCAGGGTTTTCGAGCAACCTAAAAAATGCACTCTTATTGTTCGAGCAGGCTAAGAGAAGTTGCTCCTTCAATAAATTTAGGATTCAAATTTACTGGGAAAAAAGCGAGTCCGAAATATAAAATTACATCATAATAAAGAATTCGGATCGATAACTCTGTGCGGATTACATGTGACGACAGATATTATAAAAAAGCATTGTGACAATTAGTGGTTGTCTTCTATTATCATAAACGTCGCTATATGAACTTCACGAAGAGGTAGTCAAATATTCTCCCTATGTACAAATTTAACCCTGCCATTTTAACGGATGTCATCCGGTAACATTGTTTTTTCGCCCCTTGTACAAATGCCGTTTCTTACAATTCTTTGTGCTATACCCAACTACCTCCGCTTGCTTCAATATTGTATTGCAAATAGTTCCCATGTTCATTTCTTCTATATGTCTTCCGACTATATCATACAAGGAGTTGATACCGCAGTACTGGTCACCCGTTTCTTGATTGACAGCTGCCTGGCAGCAGTGATAACTTCCACTGAGAATCGGTGAAATGAAAAAGGCGTTGCAATACGTTACTTTTAAAGAAAGTTTGTTCATTCATAAAAAGAGGTATTACATAAATCCTACAGAAGGAGGGCCCAAAGCTCAACGCTGTATAGGGGCCTGTTAGAGATTAATGTATAAACGTATGAACAATGTTATTGGTTCGACAAACGCTGTCAAAAGAGGCAAAACCGGCGAACATAATACGGTAGAGAAAAAACAGTACGAATGAATACAAGTTCAAAAATTTCATGTGCGGCTGGTATTAAATAAATCTTCCTAACGAACATATGAGAACACTTATGAATGGAATGTGAGCAAACTGGTATACAAAGTGAAGAACTTGTTTGAAAGTTTGGTTACACTATTGCGATAATACAGATAACAGTTCTTTTTTAAGACCGGAGAGAGATGGGGATTTCTTGACACGAGATGGGAGGTAATTTCAAATTTGTAAAGAAACGAAAAGTGTCGTGTGTTTGCCGTAGTTTGTTCGAACGGCTGGTAATAAAAAATTATTGTCCATAGCAATTCTTGTTTGATTATTATTGGTGAGGGCCTCACTGTTGATTACAATTGAGGCTATGGTGTTGTGACAGCTTTATAAAGTAGGATTGCGAGACTAGCGGTAATCAGTGAAGCGCTCAGTAAAATGTTATGATCGTGAAGAAGCGATAGCGCATTGCTGCTGTATGTTATTTACTTATATGGCCTGATTTTGAAGATGTTGCAATTGATATAAATGTGATGGTTAAGTATTTCCAATGACTATTGAATGAATGCGTAGAGAAGAGATATTATTGCGCCACGGTTGAAAAAGGGACGGGCTTTTAGTAGTGTTGTGATGCCAAAACCACATTGTTGTTTCCAGTTAGAAATGTGATTATTGATATTAAGGTCAGCATCCAGAGTAACGCCAAGAAAGGTGCAATGTTCTGAAAGTTCAATGAAATGGAAATTAAAAGAAAGTAATTGGATGAGTACGGGAGCCTTGCTATTGGCGCTGAATATCATGTAGGTTATCTTAGAAGGGCTGATCTGCAAGAAGTTACGATCACAAGAGGTTAATCCATTACTGAGATCAGCAGTGAGCATAGGTTTACAGAGCAATGTGCAGAACAAACTTGACTCGAAGGCGGAAGGCTACTAGCCATACGCAACTGTGCTCTCGGCGCGCCATCCGGGGAGGCTACGTCGCGTCCCCTCCTCGTGAGCAGTATTGCACTCGACGGACGATCGTGACGGTCTCTTTCTACAATTGGGAGCGCTGCTGCTTATAGAGGCCAGGAAATCGATGCCGCTAAATTATCAGATCTGGAGGCAGCACTCTGCTTTTTGACAGGTCTAATTTGAGAGCCCACTGATCACACACTACAAATTGGCTGCGGCGCGAGTAGGTTCTTTCGCCAGGAGGTCACCGCCAGGCTGCCTGGGAATGAGCTGGCATGACTTGAGCTGGCATACTTAAAACGATTCTCGGCGATGCTTCCTTGAATTGTGACACAGAGTCAAGGTGCAGGATCGAGAATAATAAATGGACGTCACAGGAAGAAGTTTTGGGTTCCCATTGAGCAGAGTTCTGGCGGTTCGCTCGGGCACATCAACACCCCCTCCGGCAGACTATGCTCCGAGAAGACAAATTGCCTACAGGTGACTCAAATGCTGGGACGTTGTCGTTAGCTAGGTTCTCCCAAGTTCATGTTCAGTGTCCGGGCATCAAGTAAATTCACGTGTATAGCGATCCCTTTGCCAGGACCGAACATTTGTTTACAGCTTTACCTCCAAGGCACCTTAAACAGATCCGCTAAGGTCGCTCCAATGCTCTTGCTTCTCCTCTATAGTCATGGTTGGTTGTTGTGCAGCTTCCAAACCGACCGTCTACAGGTAAAAATCAACACGAGCAAGTACCATTGTCGCCTATAAAACACCAGACATTATAACTCAATTTAGCTTGACTAAATGAATGTCCCCTTTTTGCTTCTACTGTTTTAAAACACATGTGAAGGGTCGAGTACACAAAGTTCAAATAACAATTTTTTAAATTAACATTAACAGGAACAACTAACAATCAACAGTATTATTCAAATCAGCCCACTTGAAATTACTACGTCCGTAACGAACAAACTAAAAACTAGATTTGGAAATTGCATGCCCGTGCTATTCTGTTGCAGCTCTGGCTCTTTGTTTCTTCTTGTTATTTTTCAAATTTTTATGTGTGCCAGTACAGACAACCACCACTTACTGCTTTGCTCAGATACCTGTCCTTGCCTTAAGTATTTGCGCACAAGTCATGTTTTTATGCATCCGGGAACACTTCTGCCATTGAGGCCGCCGCGTCTTTAACTTTCCCTATTATTTAAACATCATCTTATTTCGAGGACAGCATTTTTTCTATCTTTCCGGCAGCAATACTTTGTTGCTCGCTTCCTTCTTTTGACAGCTGGCGGAGCTGGTTTGCACTAGACCAAGGACTCGATTTTCTCAAAGCATTGTTAGTATTTTCAATAGATGCACCTGTAAGAATGCCTATTAAGCAATGCCTAGTTGGCTCAAGTCTAAACTCTTCATCAACGTCTCAATCGCACTTTCGTGCTTAAGGTTCTTGGCTGAAATTAAGTGGATAACGTTGCTGTCGTTTTGTCTCATCTCCACACTGCCAACCAGCGGTTCGCGTCCCACAAGCACTGTGACTTCGACTGACGTCAACACTGTCATACAGTTCATCCAGCTCTCTGATTTCTTTTTCAACTTCGGCCAGCTCATGCCCGCTAGATAGAAGTAACCGAATCACAGGTAGCGCTCGCGTCTCCCAAATTAACCGGCACTTCAACCGTGGCCAAAATCTGCTAGGTTCTCTACTTTATCTCTGTCGATGACGAACGTTCGCAGAATCTCTCGCGGTCTCGAACCGCTACATTGAATATGCAGGATTTAAACTTCAGACCTTTACAATCTCAACAAATTTATGCTTGATCTATCTATCTATCTCTATAAATATCTCTGTCTGTCTGTCTTTCTCATCACCAGCACCATCAGCCGGACTATATCCACGGCAGGCCGAAGGCCCCTCCGTTTTCCCTCCAACTAACCCGGTCCAGTGCTCGCTGCATGCACTTGACCCCGACGAATTTCGTAATCTATCCACTAACCTATTTTTCTGCCGCCCCTTTGTAGGAACACCTTCCCTTGCAAACCAATTGGTTACGCTATTTGAGCCACACGTCTTGCCCATGCACATTTCTGCTTAATTTCGACTAGAATGTCAGTAACCTGAGTTATTTTTCGGGCCCACTTTGCACGCTTCCAATCTCTTATAGTTACACCTACTGTTTTCTATTCCATGGCCCTCTACGTTGTGCTCATCTTAAGTAGAACCCTGTTCGTTAGCCCCTATGTTTTCAGCCTCATAGAGCAGTACCGGTAAGATGTAAATGTCAAACTTCGCTCTTAAGTAATGCCGGCAGGCTGTTAGTCGCGATGTTTGAGTAACTTTCAAATGGGCTACATCCCAATCTTATTCTCCTAGTTATTTCCCTTTCCTGTTGGGGATCTTCGGTTACTGCACGCCCTAAGCTGACTCATTCGTCTACCACTTCCAATGCTTTGCTACTTATTTTAAACTACAGTTACTTTCCAATGCTGATCAGATTTACCTTAGTCTTCTGCATATTATTCTTTAGGCCTACATTTGTGTTAGCTTTTCTAGATGATTTATTATTAGTAGCAGTTGGTCCCCTGAGTGTCTTAACAATGCAGTGTCATCAAGGAATAGCAGATTACTGAGATAGTCTCCATCGAACCTGATGCCTAACTACTCCCATTCCACGTCTTTATTTCACTCTCTACGCAAGCTGTACTCAATACTGGGGAAATCCTGTCTCCTTGCCTAACACCTCTCTTAAATGGACTTTTATCACATTCTCTATGTAGAACTATAATTGCTGCGCTGCCCTGTAGATATCTTATTTTGCTTTCACATATAGCTTAAATATACCCTGATCTCGCAATGCCTGCATCACCGCTGAAGTTTCGACCCAGTCAAATGCTTTCTAGTGGTCCCTGCACGCTATGTATAAGGGCTGGTTATATTGCGAATACTTTTGTACCTGGTTTATAGTGTGTATATGATCAATGATGGAGTACCCTTTCCGAAAGCCTGCTTGATCCTTTGGTAGGTTTATTTCTAAGGTTGTCTTGATTCTATTAGCGATTACCTTAGCAAAGTACCTTATACGTAAAAGACAGTAAGGTGATTTTTCTGTAATTTTTAAGGTTCTCAGAGTCCCCTTTCTTATGAATGAGGATAATGTTTGCATTCTTCTATGGTTACGGTACCATCGATGACACCAGGCACTGCATATACAGGGTGGCCAGTTTTTCTAACACGATATCCCCCCCCCCCGTCCTTTAGCAAATCTGTAGTTATCTGATCCTCTCCAGCTGATTTCCCCCTTTTCATAGTTTCTAATGCTTTCTTGACTTCGTCCTTATATGGAGCTTGTCATAGGAGGTTACGGCCAATTACTGCACCAGGATGGCCAACTCCTGTTCTGGTGAGGGAGTGCGTAACGTAGCTTGTACGTAACGCATAGTAATCTGATTGGTCTGGTAATTTTGAAGTCTTTAGTGTCCCCGGTTTTAGGAATTAGGATAACTATAGCGTGCTTTCATTATTCCGGTACTTTCGGTGTCATCAGGCATTGCATATAGAGGGTGGCCAGTTGTTGAAGCACGATATTCATTCCGCCCTTAAACACATCTGTTGTTACCTAATCCTCCCAACCTGATTTCTCCCTTTTCATAGCTTTCAATGTTCTCTCAACGTCGCCCTTTGTTACTAGCGGAAAATCTGATCCAATTTCATTCTTGGTCTGACGTTTTAGAGGTCCGTAATGAATTCCTCGGCTGTCTTGATTATCTCGTTCATGACAGTAATGATATTGCCCACATTGTGCCTCAGTGTCCACATCTGATTTTTGCCCATGCCTGAAGTCATCTTCAGCGCTTCCAGACTACGATCATTCTTCAGAGCATGGTCAACTTTCCCCATGCTATACTTCTTTATGTCAGCCATCTTGCGCCTATTGATAAGTTTTAACATCATCATCATCAGTCTGACTATACCCACAGCAGGCGAAGGCCTCTCCCATATTTCTCCTCTTAACCCGGCTCGGTGCTAGCTGCATCCACTTGACCCCCGCCAACTTCTTAACCTCATCCGCCAACCTAACTTTCTGCCGCCCTCTGCTACGCTTTCCTTCCCTTGGAATTCAGTTTGTTACCCTAAGCGACCATCGGTTATCCTCTGTTCGCACTACATGTCCTGCCCCTGCCCATTGCTTCCTAATTTCCACTAGAATGTCGGTAACTTGAGTTATTTCTCTGACCCACTCTGCACGCTTCCTACCTCTAATTGTTACCTCTAGCATTTTTTGTTCCATGGCCCTCCGGGTTGTTCTAGACTTAAGTAGAACTCTCTTGGTTAGCCTCCACGTTTCAGCCCCATAGATGAGTACAGGTAAGATGCAACTGTTGTATACTTTCCTCTTGAGCGATACCGGTAAGCTGCTAGTCATAATCTGCGAGTGTTTGCGAAATGCGCTCCATCCCAATCTTATTTTATGGTTTCATGATGCTAAATGCGCTCCGTCCCGTGTTATGTCCTTTTCATGGTCCGGATCTCCGGTTATTACCTATCCTAAGTAGACATAATCGCCTACTACTTCCCGTACTTCGCTACTGTTACGTTTCTCCACCGAGAAGTGGGACAGCTGACGCGGCCACCGCATAGCAACAGGCAGAACCGCGAGCGGATCGGCCATTTCGACGCCGTTCATCGGCCGCGCAACGCTTCCTCCCGCCGACAAGTCTCAGCGTGTTCCTGCCACGCGCCAAATGTGTGTGCGTGCGTGTGTGTGCAAAAGCTGGCCAAGCCTGGAGCTCGAGGGAAAGTGCGTCGCCCTCTCCTGTCTGCAGGAGGTGGAGGAGATGAGGTCGGAACACCTGCGATTGAGTCATTCGTCGTGAACCAACATGTTTGGCTCTCCCTTTCCTGTGAGGGTTTACCCTTTCCCTGTGAACTGGGAAAACTATAAAAAGCAGCGGCCGACTCCGCTGAGAGAGAGACTACTTTGACGCGCCGTTGGCACGACGCTAGACACCAGCTGTGTGAGAGTGTCTGTAATCTCTCCGGGTCAGCTTCACTGCCCGTTTCTTCCTGATGTTACAGTAAAGGTTGTTTCGTTAAAAGACGCCTCGTCTTTGCTGGCACCTTTGATGCCGTCCGCCGTCCACGGAGCCGCCAGTCCAACGCTACCGAGAGGCCGCGCGCCGCACGTAAAAACTGCTGGCAGCGGTACGCTACCCCGGCACTCCCGCGACCCAAACCTAACACTACCTAATGTAAACTGCTGTTCCTTCCCGAGGCTGTTGAACATTACCTTAGTCTTCTCAATATTGATTTTCAAGCCCACCTTTCTTGTTTTCCTGTCTAGGTCATCAATCATTATTTGCAGTTCATCCCCCGAGTTGCTTAGCAAGGCAATGTCATCAGCAACTCGCAGATTACTGAGGTATTCTCCATCTACCCTTATCCCTAACTGCTCCCATTCCAAGTCTCTGAATACTTCTTCTAAGCAAACTGTGAATAGTACTGGGGAGATTGTGTCTCCTTGCCTAACACTTTTCTTTATGAGAATTTTGTTACTTTCTTTATGCAGAACTATGGTTGCTGTGCAGCTACTATATATATCTTCCAGCACTTTCACGTACGTCTCGTCTACCCCCTGATTTCGCAACGCCTGTATCACCGCCGATGTTTCATCTGTGTCAAATGCTTTTTCGTGAGCGATGAATGCTATGTATAAGGGCTGGTTATATTCTGAGCATTTTTCTATCATCTCATTGATGGTATGGATATGATCGTTAGTAGAGCACCGTTTCCGAAAACCTGCTTGATCCTTTGCTTGATTGCAGTCTAAGGTTGTCCTGATTCTATTATCGATTACCTTAGCAAGTACCTCATACGTAAAAGACAATAAGGTGATTTGTCTGTAATTTTTAAGGCCCTTAGAGTCCCCTTTCTTATGAATGAGGATAATGTTTGCATTCTTCTATGGTTCCAGTACCATCGATGACACCAGGCACTGCGTATACAGGTGGCCAGTTTCTCTGGCACGATATCCCCCCCACTCTTTAACAACTCTGGAGTCATCTGATCCTCTCCAGCTGATTTCCCCCTTTTTATAGTTTCTAATGCTTTCTTGACATCGTCCTTCGTCACTGGTGGAACGTCTGATTGTTTTTCCCTGCCGCCAATCTCGTTACGGTCCTGACTACTTTGGCTGCTGTAGAGATTTGTATACAATTCCTCGGCTACTTTGACCATCTTGTCCATATTCGTGATGGCGTTGCCCGCCTTGTCCCTTATCGCATACATCTGATTTTTGCCTATGCCCAATTTCTTCTTTACCGCTTTAAGGCTTTTCCCGTTCTTCCCTGCATGCTCAATTTTCTCCATGTTATACTTCCTTATATCAGCCAGCTTGCGCATATTGATTAGCTTTGGTATCTCGGCCAGTTCGATCTGGTCTGCTGGATTGGAAGCTCTCATACTCTGACGTTTGTTAATCAAATCTTTCGTCTCCTTAGACAGCTTACCGGTATCCTCTCCAACTATCATACCGCCTACTTCTACCGCACACTCAGTAATAACATCTCTGAAATTCTTGTTCATTGCTTCTAGGCCAAGGTCGGCTTCCTCGGTTAGCACTGAGTATCTATGTGGCAGCGAGAGCCTGAATTCCTCTACTTTTCTCTCTACCACTAATGCATTGACGGACATCTTCCTCACTAGTCTGTTCCGCTTCCTCTTCAAATCCAAATTAATGCGAGAACTTACCCTCCTGTGGTCACTGCATCACAGCTTTCAGTTTATTTCTACATCCTGCATAATGTCGGTGTTAGACCACAGTATGAAATCAACTTGAAATTAGGCCCATTTAGGGCTTTTCCATGTCGACTTCGGGTTGTTTTGTTGGCTGAAGAACGTATTCAAGATCCGTAAAATTCTTATTTTTATTTCTTATAAGTATTATCATAACTCCTATCGATAACGCCTCAGCGGGTCTGATAGTAACCAAATAAATAAATATAGGGCCGCCCATGTTTCGAGAAGGTTATGAACACCCTTTCGTGAGGCAGAAATGGGCGCAAAGCGGCGATGTTTTGTGGGGCTATATGCCCAAAGCAATTGTTTCTTTTTTGCACAATGCTATAACTGTAAATGATATTCCTAGCAGAGGGCTACACATATGCATTTGCATTAGGAGGGAATGGGAAAATGTTAGCTGCCATAAACTAGCTTACCACCTAGTAGCTAACATGATTCGACAGTTCTCCCGTGTTCATCAGAGTTGCTATAAAACATTGGAGAGGCCGTTTTGATATCTCAAATGCGCTAGATATAAAACGCTTTGTAGTCCACGCCTGTCGAAAGTGAAGCATGTCGTTCATAAATGCCCCACCGCGGTGACGGGGTGGTTAAGCTGCTGGACTACTGGGCCTGTTTACCCGGGTTGGAACCCGACACTTGGCGGCTGCCTTTCGATGGAGCTCAAACGAAGAGGCGGCGTTGTTCTGCGCGATGTGAGCGCGCGTTAAATATCTCCAAGTCACCTCCGCTACTATGGATTATCTCTCTTTCCACTTTCACTCCCACTTTCCTCCTCTTCCTTAAGGCCCGGTTCAGACGTCCACATAAAGAAGTGTGGCAGACAGCGCATTTCTCTTCAACATTATGTACAGCGCGAAAAACGAAGACAGGGGCAAATAAAAAAGAGCTGTACAAATTGTTGAACGTTCACCAACACGTGCAGTTTTCGGTTCGGCATTTCTCTTCTTTTAAACCAAATATAATTGTTAATATTAATGCACCAAAACGAATACACTTCATTAATAAAACCACGGTCGCCACTAGTTTGTTAAGAGAATATATGAATAAAAAATAAGTACTTTACCTCGTTCTCGACACTTCTTACTGCTGCACACGAGATAGCTGCCGGAATCATTGCTATCGGTTGTCAGCGTCAGTGGATCTAGGGCATAAGCGAATGAAACAAAGAGCGAAACATAGCTGAGATTATCTTATCAAGGCTTCATGGAGGAACTCATGTCTGGGGTAAAAAATTATAACTGCGTACACCTCTTTTGGCATTTTATTTATGCGTCAGTTTACCTCTAATATTTAAAGAAACCAGGAATATGGCCGCCAGATGTATAACGTAAGCTTTCCCCGTGAATGATAGGTTTGTTTTCACCGAGAATACGGCATATTTGACGCAGAATGTCCGTGCACGGAATCCTTTTCACTGCTTTCGCGAGTCTGGTATTTACCCATGATTACTCTTAGAGTTAACATGGTTTAATTTTTCACTATGGTTGTTTAACTCTAAAACACTATTGGTGTTCAAATTAATTAGAATTGGTCAAAGCACTCTTTGTTATAGACCATCCCAACGAAATGTTATATGCCTCGAGTTATACTATATTGAATACGCTGATAAAGGCCGCCGTTTCATCCCAAAAACTTCCAGATAGGATAGGATAGGATAGGACAGGAAATACGTTAGTTTATCTAGGAGGGTCTTGTGCTAGTAGCAGAAGACCCTGAGCGTAATTTGTTGATACATTCCGATTAACGCCGCTGACAATCATGTTTGAAATACCTTGTTCATTGGTTGTAACTTCGCCTCTTGCCATGTAACGCAGTGACAATATCGCAAATGCAGCCAATATTTTCTTCATTTTGCTTGACCCAGCTGCAGCGGTTCTGTATATTTTATGGAATGAAAAACCATCAAAAATACAACCGAACCATAAATACCACTTCCATTTCAAAGAAGGTAAATCACTCAGCATTTTAGGTCGCAAGAATGCTGACACGGGGATAAAATGACCTGATTTATCGCGGCTAAGAGTCCACAAAATGACAAAAGAAGATAGTCTTTATGAAGGGAACAGCGAAAAAACGATCAAATTATTCCAACCAGCTTCAGTCTTCGAAGGTTACTACTAGTTTTCTCGATAGCTCTGCTAGAAAACTAGCAAAGCATTACAGGCGCAAGCCTTCAGTTAGATATAATTTCGAGGAAACCTAGAGGAGTATGGCACAAATACCCAGTGCCTAAAATATGGCCAGCCGAATTTCAGAACGAACTACTTTAACACGTTGTTATACATAAAGACAGGCAGAAGTATAAATAAAGTGTTTGTTATTTTTACAACTGTACCACAACACTTGACACCACAGATTATGAGTGGCACGCATACAATTTGTTTCCAGTATTCGGCATTTTACACCTACCTTTTCCGTTACTGACCAAGATATTAATTGTTCTTCGTAATTCGTCCCCTCAAACACTTACATAGGCTATATGTTGTTACGAATCGCAGAGCACTCGGGAATTCATCAAGCCTCATACCCAACTGCTCCAATTCCAAGTCTCGGACTACTTCCTCTAAGAGAGCAGTGAATGTACTAGCGGGCTGATGCTTCCATGTGCAATGGCTTTCTTCAAGTGAATTTTATTACTTTCGCCATGGAAAACTACGGTTTCTGCACAGCTATTATAGGTTTCTTGAAATACTTTAACAAGTGGCTGATTTGCACCATTATTTCGCAATGCCTGGCGGTCTGCTGATGCTTTGGTTGAGTTATTAGCATTCTTGCAATCCAATGAATTCTGATTATAGTGCCTAGTTATATTCTAAGCCTTTTTTGTTCTCTGAATGTGAGTATGAAAATGGTCAATGCTAGAAAAAACTTTAAATAAATTACAAGGGTTCAACGCTGCTGAACCAAATATTGAGTGAAAGCATTAGCTGCGAGTGACCGAGTGTTCTTCACTTTTTCTTCTTCTTCAACCCTCATATAAAACCCCGCTTTAACCAACCCATATGAACGTGCCTTAGTGGACTATAGGGGTAATATGAATGCCAGGGTCCTAGCAAATTGATTCTGACATAGCCGTCCCATGAGAAATGAGAGACCCAAGTTTGCAGCTCCTTCCAGCCCGTATGTCACGTGGGGTTTGACATCACAGCGTCACGTGGGGAGGACATAACTACGACCGGGTCACGCGAAGGCTTGAGTGTGCGAGTAGCATTGCTTCTGCAATAAAATCAGCTTGACCGTTTGCTTGATAGAAGTCTAAGGTTGCACTGATTCATACTGCAATTGTCGGAGTTCTGTTGAGGTTGGGACCGGCTGCGAGGGTGTTGAGGTTTGAACTGATACGTTCATGGAGGAAGGAAACAACTGAGGAGAGGCCGTGACGTCACTTTTCGATACGCCGGCCCGCGACCGGAAAATGTTCTGGCGCTACCTACACATGAGGCCGCTTTTCCCCTCGCCCTCCTCTGTGGGCGCTTCCCTGTCTGAGCGCTTCTCCGGCTTCTCCGCGCCATCCGATGCCGACAGCCATGCTGCCCCATAGCAACGCTGACGCTGTTGCTATTTCCCCATATCTAGGCTAAAAAAAGCGCGTGATCTCCGGCATGTTTTTCGCAATGCATCTGGGATACATGGGGCTTCTCCGCAGTTGTTTTCTTTCCTCCATGGATGCGTTTTATTTGCGCTGCCGCACCTTGGGGCGACTTATTTATTGTCCGGCGCCTGCCATGGCTTCCAACCGAGTTTGGGGCGAGGACCGCGGCACGATCACATTTATAAATAGCTGTTAAATAGCTATTAATAAGCTTATTGCTCTATATTTTTTGTTTTCCTTTCAGTTCAGTTCAGTCGTTCAGTCGTGTCCGACTCTTCGTGACCCTATGGACCATGTCACGCCACGCTTTCCGGTCTCTCACTCTCTTTCTAACATCAAATAACTTCATCTGCAGTGCCTCGAGGATGTCATCTAACCATCGCGTTCGCTGCCTACCCCTTCTCCGGCGACCCTCAACCTTTCCCAACATCAAATCTTTCTCCAGCGACTCCTCTCATCTTATCAGATGACCACAGTAGCTTAGCTTTAACATTAGAATTTGACCCTCCAATGAGCAGTCAGGGTTTATGGTCGACAATATTGACTGATTTGATGTTCTGGCAACTCAGAAAACTCTCAAGAGTCTTCGCCAGCACCACAAGTCAAACGCGTCAATTCTTCGGCGGTCAGCCTTTTTCACAGTCCAACTCTCGCATCCATACATCACAAATGGAAAGTCGCAAGTTCTTGCATTATATCACAAACATCAGTCCACATCTCTTCGGGCTCTCTGTCTTCTACATCTAATTCTTGAAATCGATTGTTTTCCTTACCGTCCTCTTTTTGTGGTAAAACAAATTTAGGAGTTTTCCCAAGATGTAATGTTTCTTGATGTAATGAGGTATTGCGTATGCAATATGGTTAGCTTTTCAAGCATGATATCTCCGCGTTTCATCAAGATATGTGGTCGCTGATACTCCTCATGTTCAACCAGCTGAAAAAGGTATATCAGTTTACAATAAGTAGTGAGGCGCTGTAAGTGGTAGGTGAATATTTCCCTCTTGGATAAGTAGTAACCGCTGATCAAGACCAAGAAGGGGAGCTAAGAGAATGGGACTGGGAATGGAGCGCATTTCGGTATTTCCAGATCATGACTAGCACCATACCGAAATAACTCCAGATGAAAATATATAACAGTTGCATGTTACCGATACTCACATATAGGCAGAAAGGGGGGGGGGGGGGGGGGGCTAACAAAATGGGTTTTACTTAACTTGAGGACAACGCTGAAATTTTTTGAACAGAAAATGGTTAATGAATCGTGAAGAGATGTGAAGTGGGCTTAGTGGGTCAAAGAACGAATTCGAGTCCATAACATTCTAGTGCAAAATGAAGAAGAAAAAATGGACATGGATGGTGCATGTAATTCGAAGAGAGTTTAACTGATTATTACTACGGGTAACAAACCCGATCTCAAGGGAAGGAAGCCGTAGAGGGTGAAGGAAGGAAAATAATTAGGCATGCAGATGAGGTTAAAACTCTCCAGGATTCAAGGGTATGTTTCAAGCACAGGACCGGTTTAATGGGACAATTATCAAAGAGGCCTTTGGCCTCCTGTCTGGGCAGTCCGGCTGATGATGATGATCAATGTGACATTCTCAGAGGTAAGACGAAGGTCTAAGTTTAAGCAAAGTTGCTTGTTGAGATGGTTGGACATCATGCTTAAACAGCGCTAGGAACATGGACAGGTAGAAAGACAAACACACATTGCGCTGAAATGACAACTGAGGTTCTATTCATTAAGTATGTCTTATATACTCAGAGAGTGAACGAAGGTGGACAACCAGCTCAGTCGCGTGATAGAAAACGGCATATTTTTCCTTCCATTAAAGGCGTTTCCTTCTCATGCGGTATTAGGGAATTGCTGCTGACACGTGTTTTTATACCATCTGCCATGTTTACTGCTTCAACAATATCTCTGCCTGTTTGGTCTAGGTTTCGGCCTATTACTTCCGTCGTTTGGAAGCAAAGTTCTGACTTGCAGTCTTGGCAATTATGAACAAGATTCCAGTCCATTTTCCGCTCTAAATTGTTCTTGTAGTGTTTAACCCTACAAGGCCCGCATAAACCTGCAACTATGAGCACTAATCCTTTATTCTAACAGACATTGTCAACATCAAAACAAATGAAGAATACCTTACCCAGAAGGGAAACCGCGCGATGTGCAAGTAAATCTGCTCTAGTTTGCGTTAGGAGTCTATCTCATTATATATATTTCTCTCTGGCCAGATTGACGTCACGATAGCAATTTTCACTGCAACTTTCTATGAAATCTCTGGAGTCTTTCCGCATGCAGCGGCAAACACAGGAAGGAGAAAAGCCCTATAAATGGCATCAATATGTCATTCCTAATTTGCAGATTCAGCGCCATGTCCACTCTGTTGTCACATGGTGTGGGCTTCTTGTGCTGTCGCCTTTGATGTGGTATCAAAATGATGGGCAACCTCTGCTCTTCGGAAGATTTTCTAACTACTTTAAAGCATTGCAAAAAGACTCACTGTAGCACTGCGTCTTGCACAGTACTTTGGAAATATTAGGAAACAATTTCTGGGTGTGATTTCAATACAATCCTGGTGCAGTGCAAGGTAATATATCTTTTAATATGTCACAATTTCATATTTAAAAAGCAGTAATGTTGATGGGTGCTTCTCGCAATAACGTATAAAAACGAAATGCTGCAAACGTGACCATCGCCCTCATGTTTCTTGTTTATAAATGTCACATGCCTTTTTACACGGCTGCACATATAATGGCAATTGAAAAAAAAATAAAACTTCTTCTTTTAGCAGACTCCATAAGTAAGGTGGGATTTTTTTTTAAATGCGAATGTGTTTAATCTCTTCGTTAAACTCTTAGAATGTCATGGGATTTGCTATATTTGCAATGTGAGAGAGATGACGAAGTTGGTTCGGCTCTACAAGCTTAAAATTAAAAATTGTTCTTTAACATTCTGTGTGTATCAGTCAGTACCATTGTAATCATTCTAATTAAACATATCATCCAATCTGCGCTGGTTATCTTCTTGAAATGTAATCCTTTCGGCAGCATCCACCACTGATGCCGTAAGGTAATTTGGAGCAGAATTATAATCACAGCATTTCAGAAAACATGCGTCGTGTTCTTGAACACGGGTCTAGAAAAACTTGCGTATTTTCGGACATTTCAAAGGCTTCCAAAAAGTTTCAATGCTAATTTGCTTATCCTCGTAGTTCTTATCACAGACTTCCATTTACTTCCATGGCTACTGTTTCGTTAAAGAGAAAATGTTAAAATAAGGCGTGCAGCCAACGTCCATTTATAAGCCGCTTTTATTTCAAATTGCTTGTATGTCATGCCAACTTTTAGAACTTCTCCTATTACTATTTTGCTGAAGCCTATACTAAACATTGCAAAATAAATAAATATGAAATCCTAAAGGCACAACTCGGCCCGGCCTATCATGTCATGGCGCGATAGCATTTCCTTGTGCATTTGCATATACTCGACATTATATTAGAACTAGTTGCTTCTTATTCCCTTCCCCCACCTCTCATGAGCAAACTATTTTGGAAGCTCCTCCGAACATTTTGATATCACGTGGTCTCTTTAGATTACCGAAACGATATAAGATCAGTGCTTGCCCAGGTAAGATTTAAACCGGTTACGCCTTCCGGCGCCAAGCCCATAGTTATTCGCTCACAAGGCCGCCGCCTCATTTTCTGCGTAACATTTCCACTATCGCTATAGTATTCAGCTGCATCCCTACAGTTCAACATTACCAAAATGTTGTATTTGCATAGCGTGGGGAGCATAAAGCAGCATGTTAGCAAGTGCTACTACTTGGGCAGTTTTGCCTCTACTTGGCGTATTAGAAGCACCTCTCTTAACTTCCACATTACTTCAGTGTGAAAAAGAAAAGACAAGCACCAAGGAAGGGAAACAAACACGACCTAGACCATGGCTGTTTCCCTTCCTTGGTGCTCCTATTTTTTTCGCGCTGCTTTTATGTGGAAGAAAAGTAGTGGCTTCGGAAAAAACGCAATCTTAATTATTCTGCATCACCCGCTATCATAGCACAAACCAAACGGTGATCATGAGTGCGACTACGGGCCGCGTTTTTCACTGTATTAACCGTTCAATGCATGAGTGAGGCATCTTGTAGCAATGTACCCGCACAAAAGAATGGCAAAATGCTCAAGCTCACTTCAAGCAGACGAAGCCAGCGCAACTGGCGTGGCAATCCGAAGAACAACGGAGCAACGTCGACACAAGTCCCCAGAGCGTAAGCAGTTCCGAGTGAACGCGTTTCAACTCTACATCAACGCAAAAGGGTAAAACAATACTTAGGTGTACGTTTTCCCCTCTAGAAGAGGTCTAGCATGCGTATCAAGACGTAGCAGCCGTGCTGCAGCCATGTTGAATCTTGTTAAAGTTTGCAGTTAAGACTGTCTGTACGCTGTCTTAAGGTGCATCTTAATTGTAGACTTGACCGCGGGCACCCTGAACGTTATGTGCAATCATATTAAACCGTAGAAAGTATAAGAGAAGTACGTTGGTCAAAGGGACATCTGGAGCCAACTGAGGCAGACTAAATGTTTGCACAAAGCCTATAAACGAGCTGTGAACTGACGACGTTTTGCTGCAAGGTTTCACGGCGATGTGGCAACGCCATAGCTGCTTGGCTTGACTACCATAGACGTGTTTTTTTACCAGCGTGCTTTTCTTGGGTTTTTTGCCCAGTCAACAATGTGCGCATCAGCGGCTTGATAAAATAACTGAAACTACACTAAGGCTGTCGTCACATTATGGGACGGCGTCAAAGTAAAGATATGGTCACTCAGTTTGTTTTTGTTGATCGGCATGGTGTGCTTTTGCTCGGGTTCTCTCGTTCGTTGAACGCTTGTGGAGCCTTAGTAATGCCTGCTTCCCCTTGAAGATCTTCACCTAAATCTTGAACGTGTTTTCAGGGACATGCTATATTCCTGCGAGTAGGAGCTGCAGCGGAATACTGTTCGTCTGGATCGGCATCGCTTAACCGAGCTGCTTCAAACCGACATTATCACCTGACTCATCGTAGTCATGCGTTAACCTCACGTGCCAGGTGCTTCTGGCGTTGACATTATTTGCTATCGGTGGCTGCCCCGTAAAGAAAGGTGAGCCGGCCAACATGCACGAATCGACGGCAAGCCGGGCAGTAAGGAGAGAGAAGAAGTGGTTTGGTTGCCGTAAAAAGAGTTGCCCTGAAACTGAAACAGCGCTGCAGCCTGGGTGTGGTAGGAGCCGTCGTTATCGTTTCACTTTAGCCTTTTGTGGTCTTTCTTGAACAGTACAGTCAAGACAGGAATAAATGGAAGAAGGGCTACAAGATCGTAACGTATCGTACGGTTGGTATCGTGTTTTGCGGTTGTTGAGATGTACAGGGCCCATAGAGGACGTTCGCGACAACACAGCAATAATTTGAGGAACGTTGATTTCTTCCGCTGCATACGGTCATAAGCGTTTAATGTCTTTATTGAACTCAAAGGTTTGCGAAGTCAGGCGCACAGTACGAATTGCGCGCCTAGACGGGGTTTGCATCACACGGGCTCTACGAAAAGGCTTGCTGCACTATAGCATCAGCGTGGAATTTAATTTCGCCACCACATGATTGTCTGCTACCATGTGCGATTAATATGGGCACCAGAAGTGACATATGCTTCGTTCATGCTTTGAAGCTGGACATCACAGGATGAGATGCTGGGCTGCATGAGCGAGTTGTGTGCTGCTGGAGGGTTCCTGGGATTGTGGGCACCATCGACGCCACTCACGTCTAGATCCATGAAATTTAGCTGTACGAGGAGATGTACATATCAATAGTCATTTCTACCACTCCATCTTTGTACAGCCTGCGGGGAAAAGCAAATGCCGAATGCTCGATGTGGACGCAAAAATGACCCGTTCACACATACGACACGCGGGTGCTTACCAACAGCGGTCTCGACAAGCGTTTGGAGTCAGCCGCTTACACCTGAGTCCTGCTCCGAGAGAGTGGCTATCCGCGCAGGCCGTGGCTCTGGATTGCGGACACGCCCAGACAAAGACAATACAATGCAGCTCCGGTACCTACAGAGCAGTGATTGGAAGTTTGGCGCACAACACCGACACCACCAGAGCATTGATTGGAAGGTCGGCGCACAACACATTGTAAATATAGAATTGTATGGTATCCCGTACACTGACTGCTCTCACGCGTCATTGTCGGAACAGCGTAGCACATTTGCAAGCTTTGTTGAGCGAAAATGTATACTGAAAGAAATTGACTTTGATGTCCCATGTTTTGCTAATTCTTAACACTGCAGGCAAATAACATTGACCAAATGAGGTGCAAGCTTTTCTGCAAACAAGTTATGAAATGTTGTCAAGTTACTTTTATTGAAGAATACACATATCGGTATTTACTCAGTTATTAAATGTCTTCAAAAATATGATAAAATGTTTATTTGGTGCATGATACAGTTTCGTAAATTGAAGGCATTAAAAAATGCTTCCATTCATTTAGTGGACATTAATATTTACCACAATATTTGCACTGGATACGTTTACAGGTTTGTGATGGCGTGGAAGGACAAATGCTAACAGTATACATTTCATGTACAGCAGATTCACGGGGCTGTCAATTCCATAAACTACAGGTTTACTTACAGCGGATATGGCTTTATTTAAAATCCAAAATTATGGCGTGCCAAATTTTATCCAACAAGGTTGATGACTGGGCACGTTGGTATGGGTTCATACTTAACCAGTCAAAAGACGGGACTCAGTAAAGAGGAGGACAGGACAAGGCTGGACTGTTAACTGAATGTTTATGATCGGAAGAAAAAACGAAGACTCCTTCTGAAAAGCTCGCGCACAACCCAACCGGTGAAATGCAAGACATTGGGAAGAAGATGAAGACGAAAATACAAAGACAATTCAAAGTCAAGGCCTAACTAACGACTTTTCTAAAAGGTCAAATTCCTTACAATGAAGGCAACCGATGCCTTAGCCACACACTTGTCCTCGGCTTTAGCAATGTAAAATGCCTCAAACCAACTCCCTGCAGAGTTGATTACCATTGCTGTAAACTACACCCGTATTATTGAAGTCAGGCGCACAAAGGGACGGGTCATGCTTCGACTTACACTCTCGGGATTGCACGTGTAGCGCTAGATTGGAACTCGCCTTCCCTCCCAGAGAATTAGTGTTCCGTCAGGCGCACATTTAAACATCTGCCTGTCTGCCCGTAGTAGCACGGGCCACAATTCAACGGAATGCGGTAGACCACATTCTTTCTGCAGGTAGTGAACTTTTTCTTATGAGACACTGCACAACGAAAACTATCACGAAGTGCACTGTCGAGCCCCTTTCTAACTATAGCACACAAGCTTCCTATCTTGTTTCTCGCTGTAAATACAACGTCAACGTCGTACCTTGCCGCCAGTTTCTTAAGTCGGTGAGAAACGCCGTGGAGGTAAGGTATGGCAGCCACCTTCTTTCGTCGCGTCGCCACACCAACGTCACCCTGCACCGTTTCACTCTTCCTCGATCGCGCTAAAACACGTTCTGACAGAAGAGCGAGATGGATAGTTGGAGAGCCTGCCGCCAACAACTTCGAAATTTGTTTTGAAAAAGCATCTTCGACACGGTGATGGCAAGATTTACGTAATGCTGACTTGATGCATGCGACCGCCAACCCATCCTTTACCAACCTCGAGTGGTCCGATTCAAAGCTAAGCAGAGGCTTCCCTGACCTGGGGCTGTAGCTCCAACACACGTGATTGTCTTCAAAGCACAAGTCCAAATCCAGAAACTTATATGGTGATCTTTTGGAAACTCATACGTAAAAGACAGACCCTGACCTTGCTCTTTGAACATTCGTAACACATCTTGCGCCAAACTATCGAAACCATCCTTATCCAAGAAAATAAGGTAGTCATCAACGTAGCGAAACGCTACTATACCGATGGCGTCCAAACCTGGCTTCAATGAGGTGTCAACTTTAGAGAGAAAAATGTCGCTGAGCACAGGAGCGACCTGCGAGCCAATGCATACCCCTGACTTCTGGATGTACGTGCTGCCTTGCCAACAGACGAAAGTGGAACTAAGGTAAAAGGATAACAGCTCCAAGAAACTAGCAGCCGATATACCGCACGCATTAATGAATGCCAGTTCATCATTAGCAACAGTGATGCAGTCTTGCACACACCTTAGAAGTCCGTCCTGCGGC
>JAJIZL010043127.1:0-11823 GCA_023969395.1 Amblyomma maculatum
GTGCTCTTTAGCCACTCGCCCAAATTTACTCTTAAATTGTACAGGAATTCAGGGTAACTCTCGTCCCTGGACTTAGTAGCGTTCCGAAAACGTTGTCTGAACGCCTCGGCGCTAAGCCTATACTTTCTCAGAAGGCAAGCTTTGACCTTCTCGTAGTTGTCCGCGTCCTCTTTGCTTAGCCGCGCGACAACCTCCGCTGCCTCGCAGGGCAGAACCGTCAATAATCTCTGAGACCACGTGTCTCGCTGGAAGGACAGTTTTTCGCAAGTTCGCTCAAAGTTAGCCAGATACAGACCGATATCCCCTGATATCACATATGGCTGCATGTACTTTGACATCTTGAAATCTGCCTCCTTGTTGAGACGAGGTACCGCTAGCTGGGGACAATCGCCCGACCTCTTGCTCAACTCTAGTTCTAATTTCCGGAGCTCAATTTCTAGCTCCAGCTTTTTTGCTTCTCTTTCAATTTCACGCTCTTTCTGCTGTCTGAGCTGTTCCTTTTTTTTGACCGATGAGGTTCCATGCTTCACTGAGCTCCTCATCATCGGTTCCCAGATCAGTGATTGCCTTTATAATCAAGGGTTTTCGTGCCAAACCACTTGTATCAATTCCCAATTCCTCACACAATAGCAACAGGTCCGGTTTCTGCAGCTTTTGTAGGTCCATGATCGCTCCGAGTGTCGGCTACTTCCAAAACAACAGTGCAAACTACCAAACCTAAAGGCGTTTCCACACTTTTTACCAGTTCTAAAATCTAACCCTGTTCTAGAACCTGGTCCACATCAGAAGAAAAGCCAAGCACTCACCCACACATGCGATCGATGTTCCGAGCTGCCCTCTTGGCCGATTGTTGCTCCTGCTTGTTGCTTGAGATGCCACCTCCGATCACAAGGTGTTGTGGCTTGTAGCTTCAGATCCACCTCCAATCACCAGATGTTGTGGCTTGTAGATTCAGATCCCAACGCTGGACACCAGTGTTGGGGCTTTATCCCGCCGCTGCCACCAGTTGTCGTGACGCTGGGGCTACGTCGACCCGGCCTTCACTTGGTAGCGTGCAGAGACTCGGGGTTGAAGAAGGACTGAATCTTCGAAGTAGGTGAAATATGTACAAGCAGGTTTAATGGCACTTTGAGAAACTTATTTACAAGATTATTTACATGAAAAAGAAGGGTACATAAGCAAAATGACAAGCGTTAAGAGTTCATAGCGAGAAGCGACTGGATGAGCCGTTTACCCAGGGCCCAGAGCGACATTTCGTGCTCTGCAGCGTCCTTAAAACCCCCTATGTCCAGCCCTTCTCTGAAGATGCTGACCAACCAAATCCAGGGCACGCCCCTCAGGTATCGGCATCCAATCGAACACATCACTGCACTGATGGTCTGAAGCACTGACTGGTCCGGCATTCATTCGTTGGGCGTGATCACTTGTTGGCGGGAAAAGCTTGGGAACGGCGAGGAGAGGAGGTACATTTCTATTCTTCAGCAAAGAAACCACAGGCTGGTTCTGACAAGGGGTTTTACTTCTCAGAAACCCGAGTGCACGTGGCGCCGCATCCGCTCCCAGCATTGTCCGTTTTCGACAATTGCAAATCTTTCCTGCATTCCTGGGAAATCACTTAATGGCTGTATGCGTCATGCTCCTTTCTTGTCCTGCACGTCAGCGGACATGTCACTCTGTCGTCTCCTTTGAAAAGTAGACATTCCTCACTGGACGATAGCCCTTCTCGACTGGAAGGGTGAACAAAAGAAAGCACTTCCTGCTATTTCCCGCAGGGGGACGTTTCTTTGTGTTTTTCCAGACGTTCTCTTGACAGGGTCAATTTGGCATTTGCAGGTTGTCCACAAAGCAAAACAGGCTTACAAAGCAGGATTCCTGGAAACAGGCTCACTTAGAGCCATTGGACCATCACCACATATTCACAATACTTTTCCATGCCCACAGGCGAACAATAGAGCGCGCAAATGCGGATGCACGGTCGTAACAGAAACAGAATATCATGATTTTTTACAGTGCTGGGAAAGGGTTTATTTTTGGGATGCATTGTAACCGGCAATAAAGACGGATTTTGAATCCAATTGCATTCGATATTCGGGCTCGTGATAAACAGATTGTAATTCTCTTTGTCTAGCGAGAGCAGTGATGACAACGACGATGCAGTCAGTGACACTCATAATGATGACAGTAGCGGTGGCAATGACGGTGCATTTAGTTGATAATGATAATAGTAGAGATAGTAATGATGATGGCAGTAGGGATGACAAGGTCTATTCAGTTAGTGAAAACAGTCCTGTAAAGTGACTTTCGCCATTTCCGCTCTTAAGCAGACTTAAGCTCATGCAGTCCCGTAATTTTAAACACCACTGTTTTGTACTATATTCAATGATAATCTGTCATCTGTACTAATGAAGAGAAGTGCGGGAGCATGTTGGGTGTGTGTGTGTGGGGGGGGAGGGGATGGAGAGCCATGCTTAGTGGTCTAATGGTGAAAAACAAAGCGCTAACTTATGGCGCATATCGTGCCTCAGGACGCCATTTTTCTCGGGTACACGTTGCGATATCATGCGTCTTTCTGAATGGAGAGATCGGCTGATTTGTTGTAGGAAACAGGTAAAAAAAAAAAAGTATCGTAAGCGCTCTCGCGTCAGCTTCAACGCCAGTAGAAGAGCTGTGGAATGAGGGGAAAGAACGAGTTTTCACAGCAGTTATACGTTACGGCGCTGTATACTACATGGTGTAATAGGGCGTTTATTGACGCTCAGATGGAGAGCTGTGAGGAGAGGACCTTGCAACGGCGAGCCCAGCGTACTTCTTTGTCTTCGTCGCACAACGCACTGGTGCATGTCGATGGCTGAAGTGCTGACTATCGCAGTACATTTTCCCCCCGGGTAAAAAAAAAAGGAGCCATCCTGGCGACTTATGGCGCGGAAAGCACAGCGGGGTCATAGAATGGCTTCAATCGGTTCACGTGAACTGTTTCACGACCACGGCGACGCAAGTCCGCAGAGGGCGTGACGGGCTCAACTACGTAGTTGACTGCAGATGTTTGCTGGAGGACCCTATATGGCCCGTGGTAGCGAGCAAAAAACTTATTTGAAAGGCCAGGGGTTGTGGAGGGCACCCAGAGCCACACCAGAGAGTTCGGGAGATATGACGAAGCTTCGCCGGTATCACGGAGGTATTTTTGTTGCCACTGATTTTCTGTTGTGAGAGAGCGGGCGAGCTGACGGCATTCGTCTGCGTACGTGACGGCATCGGATAGCGGGGAAGATTCGGAAACGTCAGGGCGGTAGGGAAAAAGTGTGTCCATAGTACAGGGTGGCTCGCGCCCGTAAAGGAGAAAGAATGGAGAGAATCCAGTAGTGGTCTGTGTCGCGGTGTTATATGCGTAAGTTACAAACGGTAGAACTTGGTCCCAATTGGAATGGTCGGTGTTCAAGTACATAGCCAGCATGTCACCGAGAGTGCGGTTGAAACGTTCTGTCAGTCAATTCGTCTGAGGGTGGGTGCGGTGTATGATACGGCATTCTTTCAGGAGAGCCTCAAGAGCGTCTGATAAGAAAACGCGTCCGCGGTCACTAAGCAGTTCGCGAGGGGCACCATGGCGAAGAACCAGGTTTTTCAGAATAAAGGCAGCCACGTCGCGTGCGGAAGCAGAGGGCAATGCTGATGTCTCAGTGTAGCGGGTCAGATGATCCACTGCCACGATAATCCAGCGGTTGCCAGCTGAAGTTGTAGGAAGGGGACCGTATAGATCTATGCCGACACGATCAAACGGACGGGCAGGACAGGGCAACGGCTGCAACGAAGCAGGAGACTTGAGAGTAGTTTTTCGGCGTTGGCAAGACTGGCAAGAGCGGACAAAATGGCGGACAAAGCGGTACATTCCTTGCCAGAAGAAGCGTAGACGCAAGCGCGTGTAGGTTTTCAACACTCCACCGTGGGCGCACTGGGGATCAGTATGGAAAGCAGCACAAATTTCGGCGCGGAGATGACGGGGGATGACTAAAAGCCACTTCCTTCCGTCGTGAAGATTGCGGCGATAGAGCAGCCCGTCACGAATTGAAAAATGGTGAGCTTGGCGGGCAAGCGCCCTAGACAAACGACCTGGAGAGTGACTTGAAAGAAAGTCCAGAAGTGTAGATATCCACGGGTAGCGCCGCTGTTCCATGGCCATGTCGATAGCGGCAAGCGAAGACAAATCGTAGGCGCAGATCTCATCAGACAACGAAGAGGGAGGCAGCGGTGAGCGCGAAAGAGCGTCCGCGTCAGTATGCTTGAGGCCTGAGCGATATATGACACGAATGTCATACTCTTGGAGGCGAAGAGCCCGGCGAGCAAGGCGGCTGGACGGGTCCTTGAGGGACGCCAGCCAGCAGAGAGCGTGATGATCAGTGACCACATAAAATGGTCGGCCATAGACATACGGACGGAATTTGCCGATGGCCGAAATAATGGCCACGCATTCTCTTTCCGTAACAGAATAATTGGACTCAGCCTTGGTCAAGGTGCGGCTTGCGTACGCCACCACATAGTCTCGGGTACCAGGTTTGCGTTGGGTGAAAACGGCGCTTATCCCAATACCGATAGCGTCAGTGTGAATCTCAGTTGGCGCATTCGGGTCGAAGTGGCGGAGGATGGGAGGCGGAACCAAAAGACGGCGTAAAGTGTTGAAGGCGTCATCACAAGCAGGTGTCCATGCGGAGAGGTCGGAGCTGTCGGAGAGGAGCTGGATGAGAGGAGCAATAATAGAGGCGAAATTTAAGATGAAGCGGCTAAAGTAGGAGCACAGGCCGATGAAACTTCGTAGCTGCTTCAGTGATTTTGGGCGTGGGAATTCGGCAACTGCACGAAGTTTGGTGGGATCGGGAAGAATGCCATCATTAGAAACGACATTACCTAGAATAGTTAGTCGGCCAGCAGCAAAGCGGCACTTCTTCAGATTCAGTTGGAGGCCGGCGGTAGCGAGACAAGTGAGAACGTCCTTCAGTCGGAGCAGGTGGGATTGAAAATCGGTAGAAAAGACTACGATATCATCGAGATAGCAAAGACAGGTTCGCCACTTGAATCCACGAAGCACAATGTCCATGAGGCGTTCAAATGTGGCCGGGGCGTTGCAAAGCCCAAAGGGCATGACGTTGAATTCATATAATCCATCTGGTGTGACGAAGGCAGTTTTAGAGCGGTCAGCGTCATCCATTGGCACCTGCCAGTAGCCAGATCGTAAATCCAACGAGGAGAAAAACTCGGCGCCCTGCAAGCAGTCCAGTGCGTCATCGATGCGTGGCAGAGGATAGACGTCCTCGCGCGTGATCTTGTTGAGCCGGCGGTAGTCGACACAAAACCGGAAGGAGCCATCTTTCTTAGGTACCAACACAACTGGAGACGCCCAGAGACTGTGGGATGGCCGAATGACACCACGACGGAGCATGTCGTCCACATGATCAGCAATTACTTGGCGCTCCGAAGCCGACACGCGATAGGGGCGCTGGCGCAAAGGTGCGGTTTTACCGGTGTCGATGGTGTGCTCTACGACAGACGTGAGGCCCAAGTCAGTTTGAGGAAGGTCGAATGAAGAAGCGAAGTTCTGCAAGAGGGCGACAAGTTGATCACGTTGCGCAAGTGGAAGATCAGCATCAATAGCATGTTGGAAAACGTCGGAGGGCGTCGAAGCGGTCGCAACATCGCAAGAGCACAGACTAACGTCGAAGGAGGGGGTTGAGTCAGCAAGAGTGGTGATATGACCGGGATCAAGCTCTTCAAGACGGCAAGAGTGCACTTTACGCCTCGAACCCATTTTCTTGCCCAGCAGTCCTGCTCCGTGGCGAATGCATTGGACGTCTTGAATTTCGAGAACTGCGAACGGAAAAAGGATGCATGGATGACGGAAGGCGGCTTCGGAAGGTGTAAAAATCGCAGTCAAAGGAGTTACACACTCACAAGACAGTGGTGCGAGGGCAGCAGAAAACGGAGGAATGTCGGTGTCATGGGCGACGAGAAGTTTTGCAGTGCGGGGAGGGGTATCACAGAAGGGGGCATCACAGAGGGGGGCGAAGGCAATTTGCGCGCGAGCACAGTCAATAACGGCCTGATGAGTCGATAGAAAATCGTATCCGAGGATGATATCATGCGAGCAGTTCGGCAGAACAATAAACTCGATGGGGTACAAGACGTCTTGAATGAGCACACGGGCTGTGCAAGATGCGGAGGGGTGAATGTGCTGTGATGAGGCGGTGCGGAGCGAAAAGTCGGAAATCGGAGTGGTCACTTTGCGAATTCGACGACAGAGCGCTTCACTGATGACGGAGACGGCTGCACCGGTATCGACGAGAGCGAGAACTGTGGCGCCTTCTACAGAAACTTTGATAACGTTAGCGCGACGACACGGAGGACTTGAGGAATTCGAAACAAGCGCAGTTCTTGCCCCCGGAACTGCGACTGTTAGTTTCCCTCAACGGTGCTGGTAGATCGCCAAACCTATGCCACTCGTCGATCACATTCTCCTCGGCGCCGATCGCTTTCTCCAATGCTGCGACGTCCTACCACTGGCATAGGTTTGGCGATCTTGTGAGACAAATTGAGAACCGGGCGGAATCATTTGCGAGCGTGAGTCGGTATCGTACGGGTAAAGTCGAATGTCAGGCTGTGAAGGTTGGAGGCGCTGGCGACAAAGGCGTGCAACATGGCCCGGCCGACCGCAGGCATAGCAAATCGGAAGGTTGTCCGTAGTACGCCAAGGTTTCATAGGATGTGGGCGGAACCTTGAGGGTGGGGCTTGGAACGAAGGCTCAGCATGCGGCGGTGAACGGTAGGCAGGGACCTGCACATAGGAGCCAGACGTGGGCGAAGGTGGTGGCCTAGCCGTTACTTGGGCATACGTGAGAGGTGCCGTCACAGGCGGCAGCACGGGGTTGGACGGCAAGACATCAGCGACGTGTTCTTGCACGACACGGCGTATAGTAGGGGCCAAAGATGGAGCCAGTTCAGGAACGAAGCGGCCCGAGTCTTGAAAATGGGGAAGGAGTGAGAGTTGACGTGCGACCTCTTCACGAATAAAATCTTTGATCTGTTGATTCAGCGGGCTCCCTTCAGAAGTTGGCGAACCACCCAGGGCTAATGCGGATACGCCTTCGTCGCACACACTGGAGCGGCGCCTAGAAGCGCGCCGCTTGCGGAGCTCGTCGTAGCTCTGGCAAAGCTTCACGATTTCACTAACGCTGGTGGGATCTTTCGCTACCAGCATCTGGAAGGCGTCCTCAGTAATGACCTCGAGGATGTAGCGGATTTTGTTCGCTTCCGGCATGGCCGGGTCGACTCGTTTGCAGAGATCAACGATGTCTTCTATGTAGCTGGTAAAGGTCTCATCAGCGCGCTGAACACGATCGTGTAAACGTTGTTCGGCACGAAGCTTACGCACTGCCGGGCGGCCGAACACTTCCGCGAAATTCTTTTTAAATTCCGACCAAGATGACAGGTCAGCCTCATGGTTGCGAAACCAGAGGTTCGCCACGTCCGTCAGATAGAATATGATGTTACTGAGCTTGTATGAGTCATCACACTTGTTGTAGCTGCTTACTCTTTCATACGATGACAGCCAGTCGTCGACATCTTGATTGGCCGTGCCACTGAAGATGCAAGGGTCACGCTGGCGCACGACGCCAGAACACATGATCGTGGGTGGAACGGCCGGCAGCGTCGAAGTGGACTCGTCTTGCATGGCGGTCGTGGAGGGCAGTGTACGGCTTCGCAGTTCCAGTTTGGATGGGATCGTACCCGGCACCTCCGCCAATTGTAATAGGGCGTTTATTGACGCTCAGATGGAGAGCTGTGAGGAGAGGACTTTGCAACGGCGAGCCCAGCGTACTTCTTCTTTGTCTTCGTCGCACAACGCACTGGTGCATGTCGATGGCTGAAGTGCTGACTATCGCAGTACAAGAGAAACGGATTATTTCCGCGCTGTATTAGAATTTATATTGCTGGGGGTTAGATGCATTCCTAATAAATTAATTGAGCGGGACGACAAGGCAAATATATGCTTGTCTGTAACCCTGCTCACTTAAGATAAACATTGATCCAATAGATCGAATAACTGATATGATTTTATACCTTATTATATTTGCGGCTGCAGAACGCCTTCTACTTTCGCCAGACCATTATCCAGACCACAGCCGAACGCCGCTGAGCGCTTGAAACGGCTTTTGGATTTGGTTTGGTTTTTGGTGTTCAACGTCCCAAAGCGACACAGGCTATGAGAGACGCCGTAGTGGAGGACTCTGGAAATGGGACCACCTGTGGTTCTTTAATGCGCATTGACATCACACAGCACACGGGCGCCTTGGTTTTCGCCTCCATCGAAAAGCGGCCGCCGAGGCCGGGATTCGATCCCGCATCCTTGCGCGCAGTAGTCGAGCGCCGTAACCACTGCGTCTTGACCAACATGCATAGCCTTCCTTCGAATTAAGTCGGAGCATCTATAAGAAGATAAAGAATTGGCCAATGGTCGCGGGACCAAATGAACTTCCACTTTCAGTTGTAAATTGAGCTGAGCTTTCAACATTCCTGATACGCCTGAGCCACCGCAGTCCGAACACGCAAGATTATACTGCGCTCTGAAACGCAAGCTTTCAGGCGATATTCTATTTGTAAACTACGCAATCTCACAGCAAACTGTGCGCACGAAAACAGTTACAGAGGGAACTGATTTAAACAAAAGAACGCGCAGACAACTTACCGGTTTGTCCACACTTTCTAGCCGATGAGGGCAGTCATGGGGACATAGGTAATGAGCTATAGGTGGTTAAACCATGCATTTCTCAGCATGAACACATGGTACTATGCGCTTTCATACCAAGTTTTGTGCTCTTTGCCAGCTCGTTGTCACCACTAAGAGCGTGAACAGCGCCTTGCATACAGGCTTGCATGCCTGCCACTGTCGAAACCAAAAAGGCCCGAAGACCGGCGGTGGCTGATTGGTCACGTGGCCAAATATGGCGGCGCCCATGCTCTTGGGCTGTAAAGCGTCTATGGCACTACCGTACAGCACCAGCCGCAAGGAGTTCACGCGCAAATCGTTGAAGGGATCAGGCACCTGTGCACTTGGTCCATTAAGAGTATACTTTCATGTCCTGCAGGTGAGTGGTGGTAGCGGTACACGCGGAAACGGTGCACGGTATAGTCCTCTATTAAAAGGTCGTCAGTCCACTGCTCATGAGCTTCGCAAGCCGTCGGTGTAGCGACAATACGATTTACATGCGGTGAGGATGGGAAGCTTGGTTCGTGGCCTTTCTGAAAATTTTCATCGTGAATCAGCGCTTGCAACTTGCTGTGCGCTTGTTCCTTATGAAAAAAAAAAAAAAAAGGACAGTATGGGAGAATGCGGCTAAAACTCTGAAAGCAGAGATGAATCATTGCGCGGACGTATGGACATCCGACAAAAACTATGGACAATCAGCTGAATAGGCGGCAAAGTTTTCTGTAGTAAATCAGAATGCCCACTGCAAATTATTCGCACTCTTAAATTTCCTCCTTTTGAATAATACATTTGAAACTGAAAGGGTCATCCTATACATGCACTTCAGCTTCCTCGTTTACATAGATGACACTCCTGCTCGGCGAAAACGTTGAAAGGCGTCGTAGGTTGATTGCACGTAGAATATGTAATTAACCCGTTCACTGCACAGAGTACTTGGCAGCGTTCCTTGCATATATGAATGAGACGCGTCCCGGAAAGACCGCGGTCGGCCCAGCTGGCCAAGATCACTACCGGTTGAATTATGGTCTACAAATGCAGACTGTGGTTTTAAGACGTATATTCTCAGCCTTATCAGGAAACGGTGTTGTCACATGATAATGATTGTGCGGTGTAGTAGCGGCGCGAAGAACGTTTAAAACCACCTATTCTTCTTGTGAACTCGGGGGCTCGCAAATGCAAGTCAATCAGCACTCGTGAAAATTCATGACGTGGCTTTCGGCCAAAGCCTACGCACATATCCCCCCCCCCCCCCCCCCTTTTTCTTTATCGTATATATAGTCGGCTTTCCGCGAGCGCTACCGTATATTCTAACATAAAATCTGCAGCTGTGAGGCAGGCTGTGCACTTTCATGTCGATAACGTATACGCTGAGCTGAATCGCAAAGAAACTGGGCATCAGGCTGAGCTGTCTTAAAAATTTTGTTTTCCTTTTACCTCGTGCATATTGAGCCACAGTGAATATCATTTTCTTCTTTATTTTTGCCCTACGAGCTAAGTGGCCGGCTGAGATATATGAGCTTGAGTCTTTGTGCTGATAGCAGTCGGCGCGGCGCTTAATTGCAGAACGGTGAAGGCCAAATCCGCGTGGAGGCGACCGGAAGCGTGCATGTCGAACAGAACCAATAGGTACTTCCAGATGCAGCTGCCACCTGCTTTAATATAATGGTGAGCTTACTCGCGCACTTACATACAGTCTTCTAGGAAATGTAGTTTGATAGGGAACACTTTAATCCGGTGAGATCAAAAATAATCCGATCACCTTCAATCTCCCCCGGAGAGCACAAATAAGTATGAAAACCAAACGTGCACAGAACAACTCGCGCTGCATGACCTATCATATTGTTGTCTGCTTTTTCATTCTATTCGAGGCATGATGATAACAGGTAAGTGCATCAATCGACGTTGTAGTTGTTGGGTGAGTATTGTCCAACCACATATTATAAATTATATAAAGTAACTGCCATCACAAGCGTCTGGTATTTTTTGCAAATATGAATTGGCAGGATTCACCTCACACTCCCAACAGTGAGCTTCCTGATTTTTATCTGCGCGAAAAGAGACGTACGTAGAAAGCGGATACCACGCAGACTGGCGGCGTATGGCAACTACTACTATCTGCTTGCATCTAAAACCCTAACTTTTGCGGCCTTTGTAAGCGGAATTTCTCCGTATATTACGTCTTAATCGACAGCTCGGCCGTTCACCGATTAGCAAATAGTTTGCAAAGGGGCAGGGGCTCCTATGAACTATACAGCAAAAAAGACCAGAGCGCTTTCTTTTTTTCAGGTCTTTGCCTATTAACTTTATTTACATGATACTGCAAACCTTTTTGGTCCAAGCAGGACGAGCAAAATCAGAGAAAAAGAAAGGACGCTTTTACAGGCTACGCACAGATAGCACATTGAAAATAACATTCAAGTATGAATTGGGGCATTAAAAGCCATTTTGATTACATCCCTCCAAAAATAATGCGCATTAAAGCGAGTTAAAAACTGTCTTAACGGTCAAAAATATTTTTGATGGAATTTCTGAAATTTTCAGTAATGAAAAAAAAAAAATCCTCTGGCAGAGAATTCCAATCAGTGATTGTTTTTGGAAAGACGGAATTTGTGGGTGTTGGTAGTGGCAAAATGGGGAGTTAAGCTGCAGTTGTGTGTGTGTGTTTGTTTTTCAAGTTAAGAAAGTCTGACATAAAGCGTTGCCACATTACGAGGTTTCCGTGAATTAGAGAGTGTAAAAACTGTAATCTTGTTATATTTCGTCATCTTCATTTGGTTGGTTATCATAAGGAGCAATATGAAGAACAGAATCTCGGTATTTATTATAGATGAAGCGCGCAGCTCGCCTTTGAACTTCTTTTTTTGCCTGCGCAAACATATGAGGGTCCCACACCAGTGTAGCGTAGTCGACCTTTGACCAAATAACTGATTGGTAAGCTAATTGTCTCCCACTGATTGGCGCACTTTTTAACTTGTGTCTCAAAAACCAGTGTTGCTGAGGGGAAGTTATAAAGCAAATGTGTTCACACCAGGTTAGCTGGAGTGAACACACACACACACACACACACACACACA
>JAJIZL010043129.1:0-12150 GCA_023969395.1 Amblyomma maculatum
ATATGTCTACATTTTTGCAAAGCAGTTCACTTCTTACTTAAAGTGGGTCGAAAACAGAAGCTAAATGTGAAAGACACTTAAATATACGTTTCTAAATAAAATGCGTACTTAAAATACATTTAATCACGTGGCACCTTTATTTTCGAATAATAATAAAAAGCAGCTTGAGCAGACAGGGACGAACACAAGACAACAGGACTAGCGCTGCTCTGTTCTCTTGGGCTCGTCCTTGTCTGTTTGTGCTGCATCTTATTATTATGCATTTTGACCAACAGGCCAAACCATGATTTAGTTAACTTAAAATCGCCTCTGCTGCTTTCCAAAAAAGTGTCCTTTCAGTGCAAATATTTTACGGGTCTTCAGCAATTGCTCTACAGTTTTCGTGCCATAATAATAATTACGCCATTGCTTTGCTGTTCCTTTTACCGGAGACCATTTTATGCTCATAAAACTGCAAATATTGTAGCATGCGTTGACGACAAAGAAGCGCAGAAGTGTGAGAGGAAGAAGTGTGCTAACCTCGAGCCTGAACTCTGACGCTGTTCGTAGAACCTTTGCCACGCCTTGGACCTCGGACGCAACTGTAAGGGTCGCTGTTTACGCGACATCTGGTGGAGCTGCCGGGTACGATTTTCATGAGCCGGACGCCCCCTACAAGCCCAGGACGCACCCCCTAAGGTGGAGACCCCAGTATACCAGAGCAGCCGCCGACTGCAAGGTCTGCCTCCCGAGTGTGGTCCTCTCCCTGACCACAGACCAACAAGGAGCGTTTCTGTCAGAATCCCCCGGTATCGACAACTCCTGTCCTGCTCCATCACCAGCGGGATCCACCACATTTCCACGGCCTGCCCCATGAGGACGCTGAAGACTGGCTGGAGCAGGTCGACCGGGTGGCTGCCGTCAACGCCTGGAACGCTGACTCGAAGCTTCGCCATGTCTACTTCGCACTGGAGGATTCTGTGAGGACATGGTTCGAAAATCAAGAAGCCAGACTCCGAACGTGGGACACATTCTCAAGGCAGAATTCTTGCGTATGTTTACCAGCACGCTTCGCAAGGAAAAAGCGCAACTGCTTTTAAATAGCCGTATACAACATCCGAATGAAACGGTTACAGCCTAAGCCGAAGAGATGAAGCGACTCTTTCGGCGCGCGGACCCAACCATGTCGGAAGAGAAAAAAATGCGCCTTTTGATGCAAGTTGTTAAAGAGCAGTTATTTGCAGGCCTGGTGCGAAGTCCACCAACAACTGTCACCGAATTCATAAGTGAGGCGTCTACCATCGAAAAGGCACTTGACATGCGCGCCCGGCAATACCAGCGCACTACAGTGTCTATGAACGCCGCGAGTGCAGGTGAAGCCATACAGTTTTCGTCAGAATCGTTGCGTGATACAATCCGGGCGATAGTCCGGAAAAAGGTGGCCAAATACCTGCGGATTCCTCCACAGCCACAGGTTGCCACAATTTCCGATATCATCCGTGAGGAAGTACAACATGCGCTGGGTGTTCCCGCACCCGTCACCGGGCCCGCACCCGTCACCGGGCCCGCACCCGTCGCCGCGCCTGAACCCGTCGTAGCTACACCGCTGCCCCAGACCCTGAGCTACGCCGCGGTCACCAGCCGCTACCTGCCGCCTTCGACAGCATCCTACGAGCCTCGCGCACCGGTCGCCCATGTGTCTTCACGGCCGAGCGTACGCCGCCGAAGGACCGATATCTGGCGAACGCCCGATCACCAACCATTGTGCTACCATTGCGGCGAAGCTGGACACCTGTGTCGCCGCTGCCCCTACAGGGAACTCGGCCTCCGTGGGTTTTCTTTTGATGCCCGTCGTCCGTTGCCTGGCCAGCAGCCACGCGAAATCGCAGAATACATTTCGCGTTCCAACACAGGCCCAAGCCGCTTCCGATCGCCGTCGCCTCGCCGTTACAGCTCTCCTGGACGCCAGGAGCAACTCCAAAGTCCCCATAGGGGAAACTAGATGCAGCAGCCTCTGGAGGTGCGGCTGCTACAGTGCGAAAATTTCAAGATCCTCCACAGACCCACGACGGTTCTTCACTGCAAACTACAGTTCGTTACATACGGCCACCAGCAGAATCGACGCCGCTACGAAATTCCGCTGATCCTCAACGTAACCACGACGCCGACATTCGCCCCACCACTCCTTCAGAGCATCGAAGTCGAGACCGAACCCCACGAAGCTGTCGCCGCCCGACACAACAAACTGCCGACCTGCAGATCTCCGTTGATGGCGTAGACGTCACTGCTCTAGTCGAAACTGGCGCCGATTATTCAATTCTAAGTGCACACTTCACCAAAGCTCTCAGAAAGGTCACAACATCATGGGGTGGTCCGCAAATACGCACCGCTGGCGGACATTTAATTATGCCCACAGGAGTGTGCACGTCGAGGATCACTGTACAAGGGCAAACCTTTCTCGCGACGTTCATCGTATTGGCTCAGTGTTCCCGTGACGTCATCCTCGGTATGAACTTTTTAACCGAAAATGGCGCCATTATCGATCTGCAGAATAAGTCCGTAAGATTTTCAGTTGAGAATGCTATCGAATCCAACAGCATGCTCCCCGCTGCACTCCACATTATTGATGACCATGTTAGTGTGCCCCCACGTTCAAGCATCATGGTCTCCGTGGGTTCCCTCCCAATGCAAGGTACAGAAGGTGTCGTCGAGACAAAACAAACTGCCTATTGAAAGAGGCATCGCCGTTGCCAGGGCAGTTGTTTTTGTTGAAAATGGCAAAGTTGATGTTCTTCTCACGAACTTCAGCAATGAACATCAACATCTGAACAGAAGGACAACTGTCGCATATCTCGACGCCATAACTGACACTAGTTATGAATGCAATTTCACCAGCGCTCAAGCAACAGAACCCTCCGACAACACTGAACCTCTGTACGATATAAACCCGGCCTTACCTCGAAAGTATCAAGAGAAACTACGCCACCTGCTCCGTCGCTACTCTAATGCATTTGCCAGATCATCACGCGTCGGTCGAACCCACCTTGCAAAGCACCGCGTCATTACAGACGAAGCTGTTCGACCCCTCCGCCAGTCGCCTTATCGAGTTTCCCCTAAAGAACGTACTGCCATCCGAGACCAAGTGAAGGAAATGCTCGATAACGATGTCATTCGCCCTTACCGCAGCCCCTGGGCTGCACCTGTGGTATCTTGTGAAGGAAAAAGATGGCACACTTCGTTTCTGCGTAGACTATCGCCGACTGAACAACGTTACGAAAAAAGATGTTTACCCTTTGCCCAGAATAGATGACGCCTTAGATCGTCTGTGCAACACAAGATACTTCTCCTCCATGGATCTCAAGTCTGGATACTGGCAGATAGAGGTCGATGAGAGGGACCGCAAAAAGACTGCTTTCATTACACCTGACGGGCTATACGAATTCCAGGTTATGCCCTTCGGCCTTTGCTCCGCGCCCGCAACCTTTCAGAGACTCATGGACAGCGTTCTTGGAGATCTGAAGTGGACGACATGTCTTGTATACTTGGACGACTTAATTGTATTTGCCCCGAATTTCGAGGAGCACCTCCGTCGCCTAGACACAGTACTAGACGCCATCCAATCGTCGGGCCTCACTCTGAAAGCCGAAAAATGCCATTTTGCTTATGAAGAGCTGAAGTTTTTGGGCCATGTCGTGAACCAGGCGGGAGTTCTGCCGTATCCTGAAAAAACAGTTGCCATCGCTAATTTTCCGACGCCGCGGGACCAGAAAGAGGTGCGACGCTTTCTTGGGCTATGTGCATATTATCGACATTTCGTCAAAAACTTTTCTAAAATAGCCGCCCCCCTTACAATTCTTACTAAGGCTGATATGCCGTTCACATGGGGCGACCAGCAAATGGACGCATTTCAGGAGCTTCAACGTCACCTGCAGTCACCTCCAGTTCTAGCACATTTCGATGAAACCGCAGACACCGAACTCCACACGGATGCAAGCAATGTCGGTTTGGGCGCTGTCCTAGTACAGATACGGAACAGTGAACAACGTGTGATCGCCTACGCTAGTCGGGCTTTGTCTAGGGCTGAGACAAACTACTCTGCCACTGAAAAGGAATGCCTGGCCATCGTGTGGTCTATTTCGAAGTTTCGACCATATCTGTACGGCAGACCCTTCAAAGTGATGACCGACCATCACGCGCTTTGTTGGCTGACAAGCCTTAAAGACCCTTCTGCGCGTCTCGCCAGGTGGAGCCTACGACTTCAAGAATACGACATCACTGTAACCTACAAGTCAGGTCGTAAGCATTTAGACGCTGACTGCCTGTCTCGTGCTCCTGTACAACCAGTATCGGACGCCTCAGGTGACGACGACGCATTTCTGAGTGCAATTAGTTCAGACAATTTTGCCGATGACCAACGGAATGATCCCGAACTTCGCCAGGTAATCGACTTTCTTCAAGGTGCCGGCAGCATGGTCCCTAGCCCTTTCCGTCGTACTTTGTCTTCTCTGTGTCTCCGTGATGGCGTTCTCGTCGAGAAGGATTTTACAGCCAACAGTCGCCAATACCTCCACGTTGTTCCAGCAAGCTTAAGGGATGAGATTTTTCAAGCCTGCCACGACGAACCCACATCCGGCCACCTGGGAGTCACTCGGACGATATCCAGAATTAAAGAACGGTATTACTGGCCTCGTTTGTCAAGCGATGTAACGCATTATGTTCGAACTTGCCGTGACTGCCAACGTCGAAAGGTTCCGCCTCTGAGGCCAGTCGGTCTTTTAAAGCCCCTTACGCCACCGTCCAGACCATTCCAGCTAATAGGGATGGACTTGCTCGGACTGTTCCCTACATCCACCTGCGGAAACAGGTGTATTATAGTAGCTACTGACTACCTGACCCGCTACGCAGAAACCGCTGCTCTTCCTTGTGCTACCGCTTTTGAAGTTGCGAAATTTTTCGTTCTTCAAATTGTCCTCAGACATGGCGCGCCAGAAGTACTCATTACTGACAGAGGAGCTGCATTTTCTGCAGAGCTCATCAAGCATATCCTTGTTCTTAGTCTCACCAATCATCGTCGCACGACTGCATAGCACCCGCAAACAAACGGCCTGACAGAACGTTTGAACAAGACCATTGCTGATATGTTGTCAATCTATGTGGACGTCCATCACAAGACATGGGACGAAGTATTGCCGTGTGTAACATTTGCATACAATACCGCCGTTCAGGAAACTACCAACATGACTCCATTCAGCCTAGTTTACGGCCGACAAGTGACGACCACGCTCGACGCCATGCTGCCCCACATAGACGAAAGTCCAAATGATGTCGCCTCTTTTCTACAGCGTGCCGAAGAGGCCCGTCAACTTGCACGGGTGCGAATACAGCAGCAGCAAGGCCGAGATGCACAACGCTACAACCTGCGGCGGCGGACTGCAGACTATCTGCCAGGTGACCTTGTCTGGGTTTGGTACCCCATTCGACGACGCGGACTCAGCGAAAAACTCTTGCGCCGTTATTTCAGCCCCTACCGCGTTATTCGACGCGTTAGTGAACTGGACTATGAAGTCGTTCCGCACGAGGAACCAGAGCCCCGGCGTCCCAAGCGTTCTGAAGTGGTCCACGTGGTCCGCTTGAAGCCTTTTCATGCCAGATAGCAGCCCCTTTTACTCTGTCCCTCTTTCAATCTAGCATCGGGACGATGCTTTTCACACGGGGGGGCTAATGTAGCATGCGTTGACGACAAAGGAGCGCAGAAGTGTGAGAGGAAGAAGAAGTGTGCTAACCTAGAGCCTGAACTCTGACGCTGTTCGTAGAACCTTTGCCACGCCTTGGACCTCGGACGCAACTGTAAGGGTCGCTGTTTACGCGACAATATATGCAAAAAGTAAATTGAAACTATACACCATTACAACATTACTTCCCCACTTGACGCTCCCAAGGTAACAAAGCCACGCGAAAAAGCATGCGAAATACAAACTTCCTGCGGGAAAGAAATTCCTTTAAGGGTATGACGCGATAGCGTAAGCCGCGCTTTAACCAAGCCGTATGAATGTGTTCGCGTCGGTTAGGGGTAACGTGAGTGCAAAGTGTCCTAGCAGCCTGATTCTGATATCACCCTCCCATGTTGAAAGTTGAAAGCTGAAAATCTATTTCCAGTAATATACAGGAAATGAGCCTCGGGCGAAAATCTACAAGGATAGCTTGAGAGATGCCCCAGACCCAGTAAAGGCAGAGCGAAAGGACATATGTGCGATCAAGGCGAACATAGACATATATAACATGAACATTATGTAGCAAGGAAAGCACAAATATTTATTCATCGCATTACCCGTCAGTCATATGTGAGAATGTAATACAAACACAAACCAGGGGCAAAATACATAAAATTCAATCTGTAACATACATCAAGGTAACAGTGTCAACAGTAATTGGTATTACACAACGGAAATAGGAAACAAATAATCACGTATGTTCCAAAAAGTACATCTTAATTTTTTTTTTTTGAATGTTAACAAGGAGGATGAATTTTCAAGTAGACAAAATATGTCAGGATAGCAGTTCAAGAGGCTAGGGATTTGCCAGTGAATTAACTGCATACCATACCCGGTCCTTATGCGAGGTTTTATAAAGTTAACATTTCTAAGGACGTAATGTGGATCAGTGTTGATAAACGTAGTTAAAAACGCATTACTGTCAGTTTTGTATTGTCGGTATATAAATTCGGATAGTCGTTGTTTATAGAGGGCTGTAATACTTAATATATTACTTAGTTTAAAGTATGCAGACGCAGAATCATATCTAGACAGGTTGTGAATAAACCGAAGGCCTTTCTTTTGCAAAATATAAATCTTTTCCATGTTGGTTTTTGTACCCACTCGCCATACCAACAGGCAGTACTGAACACGAGACTGGACAGTGGAAAAATATAGTTGCTTCCTCAAGTGCATTGGCAGAAGCGGGCGAAATTTATTCAGTATGCCTATGTATCGGGCTGTTTTGCTGGATACAAAGTCTACATGATAAGACCAGCGGAGGTTTTCGTGAAATAGAACACCTAAATACTTATGCACTGAAACACGTTCTAAGGAGACAGATTGGAACGAAAGTGTGATATTTTTATTTATTGGTTTATTGACAGCGGAAAAAAGTATATATTTTGTTTTATTAACATTTAACATCAGCTGGTTTGCACAAAGCCAACCCGACAGATCTTCAAGCCATTTGTTAGCTGCAGACACTAGGGAGGGTAAGCTTGGCGAGGAAAAAAAGGCGCTCGTGTCATCGGCATAGAGCAAGATATTGGAAGTTCTAGGGATAGCAATTATATCATTTATATATAAAAGAAATAATAGAGGGCCTAGGATGGAACCTTGAGGAACACCGTATTTTATGAATTCAGGATCCGAGGCAAAATCATTTATAACAACGGCACCCCCGGTTTGACAAGTAGCTTTGGAGCAGTTGAAGTGCGACACCTCTTATTCCGTAGTGTGGCAGTTTTTCAAAAAGTATTTCATGCTTAATTGAGTCGAAAGCTTTGTTGAAATCCAAAAAAATTCCTATAGTACACAACTGCATGTCTATATTATGTGCTATCTTATCTTTAATGAATAATAGAGCAGATTCAGTTGACTTACCTCTCTGGAAACCATACTGGGCTGCAGAGAGCAAGGCATTTTCAGTCAAGTGCTTAGTTAGCCTTAGATTAATTACTTTTTCTACTATCTTGGAAAACAGTGGGAGGACTGATATTGGCCGATAGTTACTGATACAATCGACGGCACCCCCTTTGTGTAGAACTATGACTTTAGCCATTTTCATTTTATCTGGAAATATTCCTGTAGATAACACCTGATTAGTTAAGTGGCATAACACTTCAGATAGAATATCAGAAACCGCTTTGATTGGTGCTGCCATAATACCATCGAAACCACATGAACTGTTATTTTTAAGGTCATTAACTAGGTCGACAATTTCGGTTTCTGTGACTGGATAAAGAAACATGGACTTAGTCAGGTTGCACTGAATATACTTATCGAAATCGTAAGAACCAGAAGTAGTAAAAGATCCAAAAGTTAAAAAATGTCTATTGAACACATTACTGAGAGCCACACCACCGTACATTTGGTTATCAATCTTTAATTCAGCAGGTAAAACTGTATGGTGTTTGCCAAGTAAGCTTTTTACAATGCGCCATGTCTTTTGAGGATCATAATAAATGTCAGCAAATTTATTGGCATAGTAGTGGATACGTGCTTTCTTTATATCGTTACCTAACTTGTTACGGATCTTTTTGTATTCCTGAAATAATAATTTCTCTCTGCATGATAGGAACTTATGGAAGAGAGCATTTCGCGCTTTTATTCTTATCACTAAGTCGCGTGTAACCCAAGGTTTCCTAGCCCTTTTGCTCTTTTTTATTGTGACGGTAGGGAATGAAATATTATACAATTCAATTATTTTTTCGAGGAATCGTTCGTATAAGTCATTGGGGTTTAGGACTGATAGAAGTTCGTGCCAATCAACAGCGGATACAAGAGATCGGAATTGTTCAATGTTGACATTTGTTATCTTTCGTGTAGTGTGTGTTCTGTCTGTGCAACAAGAATCTTTAGACCGCCCTCTTGGTATAAAGCAGAAAAGGGACAAATGATCACTGACGTCGCTAGCAAGGACACCAGACATCGTGTTATCGGGTACGCAGCTTAATAAACAAAGGTCTATTAAGGATTCAGTATTATCAGTGGCGCGGGTAGGGGTATTGATAACATTGCTGAAGCCATAAGAAGACAAAGTGTCTACGAAAGTGTTAGATACATGGGAGCGTCGAAGCAGATTGATATTAAAATCACCCATAATGATAATAGGAAGTCCTAATACAGAGAGTTTATCTAACATAAATTCAAGAATACGAAAGAATTCTTCGCTAGAGCTTGACGGTGGTCTGTAAATAACGCCATACATGAATTCCCTGGTTTTGACAAAAAGTGATTCAATGTTCTGGTTCAAAACAGTATAGTCAGATACGACTTCATAGGAAAGGCTTTGCTTAATGTATACTGCAACACCACCGCCTATTTTATCTTTTCTGCATAAAGCTTCACATTTATAACCTTCAAAATGTACTATATCATCATAATTCCTGAACCAGGTTTCTGAAAAGCCCAAAACATCAAACTCGTGCTCTAAATAAGACAAAAAACTGCTAACTTCTTCATCTTTGTTACGCAAACTCTGCGCATTCAGGTGATAAAAGGAAAAGTACTTCGCCTGCTTATTGTTTAATAAAACAATACTACGAAAAGATTCTATGTTATGATAAACACAACCAGATTCGAGACCTGCCATTCTTGTGAAGAACGGGCAGCAGCAGAAAATGCTTGCCCCTTATCATTACAGTTTTTCCAGATCATGCTCGTCGTAGATCCTAAGAACTTTATCGCCTTCTGCCTTTCGAGCAAAGATGCGTCCGTCTTTCTGCCACACAAAAGCATAGTTAAGTTCGGTTCCTTTCGAGCGGGCAAGCCAGAGTAACCGTTTGTTTTCCGGAGTTAAGTTGTCAAGAAGCTTCACGTCTGAGTCTTTTTCCCTGAGAAGAGTACGGCATTCCATCCATTTCTGCTTTAGGGATACCTGACGATATCGAGCAATGATGACTGGTTCCTTACCAGACCTTGGTGGCAAGCGATGTAAAGCTTCAAGATCCGAGTCTTTTAGCGATGGGAGTTGTAGCGAAGCCGCTAAGCTATTCATTTGCTCAAGAAGGTTTTCATGCTGTTCTTGAACAACACCATGCACTTCCATGTTCAGTCTGCGGTTGTATTGCTCCAGTTCATTCATCTGAAGCCTTATTTGTCTGGTCACAGGGGATTTTCCAGTTTCAATGTTTTCTACCCTTTTCTTAAGGGCAGTCATGACATTCTTTTGTTTCTCAAGACTTTCTAGCACAGTGTCATACTGGTCGGAAACGAGTTTAATTGAACTTTCAATACCGTCAACTTTAGCAACGAGTTCACTGAGTGCGTCAACCTTGGCAACGAGGGGAAGAAGCAAAGAAAATTTGTCATTCAGGTCCCTTAGCAGGCGTTCAACATTTGCATTCTCAGCTGTTGAAGGAGTACCCCCACTTTCCTTTATTGCTGACTCACAAGTTGCGCATTTCCAGGTTGACCTAAAAGAGTCACATTTGTTACGAAAGCTCGACGCAGACACACCGGAACATTTTCCAAGGTGATAAGAATAGTTACAAGCGGAGCATACTAAAATCATTTCATCATCAGTCACATCCTCATGGCAGGACAAACACTGCGACATGTTCGCAAAATGCGGATTCTCTGAAGAAACGGCAGGAAATATAAAAACAATAAAAAATAAAAAAGGACAAAACAACGACAGCAGCAGCGGCAGCAACAGCGGTTACCCAAAAGACGTTTTAAAAAAGGTATACTAAAGCCACCAACCTGCAAGAATATTGCGTGGTAGTTAGAGCAGATCACCGGAGCAGGTTACCGCGTGCTGCCTGCCACCGCTGCTGTGTGCAAATGTCAGCGCAGCCGGTGGATCCCGCCTTTTAAGCAACGCCAGGGCACTTCGATGTTCCGGAAGTCGACAGTCGTGTAGCCAAGCAAGTAGTCCTTAACAGGGGAATGATGGGAAATCACGTTGATCCAGATCGGCGGAGACGAGAGCAAGGTAGGCGTTTTCTGCAAGAATATTGCGTGGTAGTTAGAGCAGATCACCGGAGCAGGTTACCGCGTGCTGCCTGCCACCGCTGCTGTGTGCAAGCCCTATAATTTAAAAACTCGGCACATTAGCCCCGTGAGGCAAAGCACGACATTTTAAAATCTGCACATATCGTCAAAACCATTTAGATTCATACTCTGCATGATCAGCCATCTGTCTTCTGGTATACCAGGATTGCTGCTGTCCACTTCCCAAGACTGGTGACGCTACAATTTTCCGTGCAGCTCGGTTTTCGCCCCCTTTGCTTCAAAACCATATCAGAACGTATCTGAAACACGCCATTTAGAATGTATCCGCATGGTGGTCGCTCGGTTACGTACTGCAGGTGATACCTACCCATCAGCCTTGTGTGGCATTTACGGAGTCTTCATACGACAGTTTCTTTTCCTAATTTCCAGCGATTTAACCATGGTTTAACTGAACGAGTTATGCAAGCAAGGCGAAGGCCAGCAAAGATTTGGGGATCGCGCTGGCGGCTGGTGACAGTACAGGCAGGGGCAGCCGCAGTAGGAGCAGGAGACGCCGGGGGTGAGCGAGTACCGTTGCCCTCATCCATAGCACAGGGCCGTTGACGCAAGCGAAGGCCTGAACGGAGCTCCAGGGAGAACGGTAGGTGGCTCTAAAGCGAGAGGTGAGGAATACGAATCGCACCTCCGCCACTTGTGGGACAGCACTTGCACAAAACGTCTATTCTATTCCAGAACCAGCTGGCACACAGCTCGCAACGCTCCGAGCAGAAGTCAGCGATGATGATGATGATGATGATGGATCTATACAGATGAAAGAGGTGAAAGTTCACGCGTTGCGCTCACAATATCGGTTTAGCGTGGTTTGAATTCTTCTCGCTCAGACTTTTTCAACGATATATCACCACGTTAAAGCAGAAATCTGAAAATTTATTCTGGCTTACGTACTTACCGAAATTTTTAGGCTCTGCAAATAGTGTCGCGAAGTCAAACTAGACATAAGCTATTCAATAATGTATTGCCGTCGTGGCAAAGTTAAATGTTTATTCACAATTACATATTAAAAGTAATTAATTAACGCCTACAATTATCGCAGTGCAATTATATTCGGCATGTGCTGTCCGATGATTTATGATTTATTGTCGTACAAGTTGTTAATGAAAGTTCACTAATTAACTGTAGTTATTTACAAAAGTTAATTAGTAGTGCTCTTTCCAACTGTACAGCGCTGGTGTTGCTTTTGTATATTATACCCGACATAAGCTACGCTCCGTATAACACTGTGCTGTTATGGCTTTAACTCGAAGGTTTGACGAATTGAGGCTAAGCGAAATCTAAAACGGACGCAGTACGGAGGTGCCCGGCTTGAGCATCGAGTAGAGTTCTTACTCTCCCTCTGAAGAGGACGTTTTATTGCAAAACAATCTTTTGTGTAGGTCTGATGCTTCGTAAACTTTTTTTT
>JAJIZL010043139.1:0-11688 GCA_023969395.1 Amblyomma maculatum
TTTTTCTCGGAACAGTGTTGTAATTTGGTCTGTAACGTTATTTTTTTAACTCAAACATGACTAAACTTTGATTGTGGGTGTGTATGGTGCTGTTGCCAATGCTTCAGGGCCACAAAGACGGGACGAAATTGCTTTGCCCCATGCAAAGATAAATTGAAGTTGTTATGGGCACCATAAGATCAAGACCGTGTGGTGCGGTGGAGAAATGTCATCCCACGTAGGAATCGTTTACTCCAACCTTCAGACTATCTATGCGAAAAGCTTTTCGAACCGCATCTCGTGTCAAAATCTTGGGAAGCTGTGTACAAGGCCGGGCCCTGTAATCGTAAGTGCACCGCGGCGACCGTGTCTTGCAAAAGATGCAGTGCCAACAAGGTCTTTTGTTGTGCTTGAGATTTTCACAGTCGCTATTCTACGAAGTTCATTTCTTTAATTTATTGCTCGTTATAAAGAAAATAGAAGGTACCAGATTTGGTAACCGCATGAGGCGACAGTCAAGGCGATGCTTCGCGCGACGCCACCGCCGCCGGTTTTTGCCGCTGATGTGAATATCGTAGGAAGGGACCAGACTCAGCGATAGAGGCGCGTTTTCGGCGTTGCTTTGTTACCGCGGCATCCTCGCACAATCAAGGGGAGTAAAGTTACGCTATATCCCGTTTCTAAAAATAAACAGCACGAAGTACGATAAAACACTGGTGAAATTTATTATAACGCATCGTGTTTAAAAAAAGAGTCACAGCGCAAAGGTCCGCTACTATGCTGCGATGCAGACTTTCATTGCAGGCAGTGACTTTCTCCTGCTCCTTTCAGAAATTAACGATATCTAGCCACACTGGCCTTTACTTTTTCTTTGCTACCCACCAAGGTTTTACTGAACTGTCTAACTGTTTCGGTGCGCATATATATGCACGGATCAGACGATATATATATATATATATATATATATTATATAGATCAGACGACTGATATGTATTAATGATATTCATGCTTGCGCCGAACCTGAGGTGACAATAAGGTTCTGCGCTGACGACTGCATTCTCTACACTGCGGTACGTACACGGGATGACCAATTAAATTTAAATTCTTCTGTAAATAGTATTGCCAAATGGTGCAAATCATGGGGAATGGAAATTAATATCGACAAAACTTCTTCCATCACAATTACACGTAAAAAAGCGCCTCTTGTAATTTCTTACAGTTTATCAGGATGTAACATAACGAGGGTTGATACGGTGAAATATTTAGGCATCACATTTACCCATAAACCAAGCTGGGACACTCATATAAATAACACGTGTGCAAAATCATTCAAACAACTTGGATTTCTTCGTAGAAAACTGTCAGAAGCTCCTTCTCATGTAAAGCTAACAGCCTATAATACCCTCATAAGGCCCATTCTTGAGTACGGTAGCATTATGTGCAGCCCTCATCAATCATTACTCAGCCAAAAATTTTTAAAAAAATCAAAATAAGGCCTTTCGTTTTATTTTCTCCAGGTACTCACGCCATGATAGTGTATCATCCATGCGAACTAAAGCGGGTATTCCTACCCTTTCTTGTCGGCGACGAGTAGCTTCCATGAAATTTCTATACCTTCTTTATAACGGTGGAATCAAAATTGATACAGATCAGTACATAAAGGCATCATATCATCGTTCGAAGAGGCTAAATCATGGGAAGTGCATCAGACCCATCCCAGCTCGATGCGACGCATACAAATTTTCATTTTATGCGAAGCATATTAACGTAGGTTTCGGGCCTTCGCGCGACGCCAGGCGGTGGCCACCATTGACCCTGAAGTGGGGTCACGTGACATGACGTCACGTGATGACGTCACACCGGCTGCAGATGCGGCCTCATATCGCGCCGTCGGTTGCCTCCCGGCGGTGGCCACCATTGACCTTGAAGTGAGATCACATGATGTGACGTCACGTGATGACGTCACACCGGCTGCAGATGGGGCCTCATATCGCGCCGTCGGACGTCGCCCGGCGGAGGCCTCCACGCTTCGATTGGCGCCGTCGCCACCATCGCTGCATCACGTGATATTTGACGTCACGCCTGGTATGAAGCGGCGCGCGCCCGCCGTCGCGTCAGTCTCTGTGCCCGCAACCGCGCCAGCGTCTTTGCGCCGGGCGTGTATGCAGTCAAGATGCCTACGACGATTAACCTAAAACCGCGTCTCCGTTACTTAGCCCCATCCACACTGAGGCAGCTGCTTAACATGCTTCGCATCCACTGGGCTTAACCTTGATAAGCCTCCAATTTTTTTCCTTGAGCTATTGAAGAATGGAATAGGCTGCCACATGAATTTATGGGCGATATCGGCCTTGATATTTTTCTTAAAAACGTTGAGTCATATTTTGAGAAGCAAATGGTGTAAACAAAAAATCGTTCCTAAAATGTGTTTCGTTTTTTACTGCGAGCGTTCAGTTTAGGATTTTATCTTATTAGTACCTATTGTCTAACGTGTTCTATTATTGTGTCGTTTCGCGGTTCTTTACAGTGCTTCATATGCGACAAATTGAATGCCCGTTAGAGTGTTGCAGTGCGTATGTTTTCCATTTTTTGTGTGTTTCTGGTGTTTTTGATTTTGTATAACGGTCCCATCAGTTCACCCACTCCTGTAAGAGCCTAGCAAGGCTTACAGTGTGCTTTAATAAATAAATAAATAAAATAAAAAGGTGAGTGTCTACAGGTACTTCGCTCTAACCGGAGTAGGAAAACAAACTTAATTCATTCGCAAAATAAAAGCCAGAACAGCAGTTGAATACCCTACAGCCTTCGATTGGCCGCATCGCGAGCTGCTTCCGGACAATACGCAAAATGTTCTAAAACCCAGAACCTGAGCGACAGCGACGAGCGGCAATGCTTTGGCCGCTCTAGCCCACCGCGCGGCTTGCAGGAGAGTTCACCGTGGTACGCACCACTTCTCAGACAAGGTGCACGTCGAGGACTAAATCACCTGAATGTTTTTCAGTTCGACGAGCTGATAAATTACGGATGATCGATCATCTAGGCATTATATTTTATCGGCCTGGGAGCAAACGAATTGTTGCTATTCTTAATGCTTCTCACGCAGTAAAAAAAAAAAAAAAAAAAACTTAAGGTCACGAGAATGACTGGTAAAAACTGAGGATTATGATGAATTATGCATCTTATTTTCTTGGTGTTTACTCCATTCGGCGAAGGTTTATGCTTAATTTAATTGTTTTATTTCCTCTCAACGCATACTTTCCCAATATTCCAGCGCTAACGTCTATTGATGTCCAAATTACTTCGCCATTTCTTGCTACCGAAAGAGCCCGCTGTCGTGGGGCGCCATCTGTCGGAGTGCCGGGAACTGCGAGGGATTTTGCGCAACGTGCCGAGTGCTTGTTGAGCCACCTTTCTACCGTTACACCGTGCTCCCAACTATGCAAGAAGCAGAGGTTTCTCTGCTCATGCCCGTATTGAAAACTTGCAATAAACATGATGTGCTCTCTGCATAAAACTAACCAACCGTTGCACAAAGAGCACTAAATTATTTGTGCAGTCTTACGTGAAACAAGCTTCTCGGCTGTGCAAGACAGCGTTTTTACTTTTAGCTACGGTGCTAAGACGCTTAGAGGAACAACATACAGAAAACGAGGGTGCTAAAGAAACAACACTCTTTCATTAGAGGCCAAGAAGAGTTTCACCTGTGATTGTGCAAGTTCCCTTTTCTTCAAGTATAAATGGCCCATCATGCCAATTTATGCTGTGTAAGTACTCATGTAATCGTCATTTATATATTTTTTCCTTATAACTTTATTCCTTCAATTATGCTTTTGTTGCTAGAAACAACCATACGTAACTCGGAAAATATAAATTTTATAAGCAGCCCACCAGTCGAGTCAGAGCCGACACACATATCCTAAAAAACGACATCGTTACGCTTTTTTGAAGTGAATGACGACGCGACATGCATTTTGGAATCTGTTCCAAACAGTTTATCGATGCAGGTATTTACTTAAGAACACCAGCTTGTCATGGCAGTTCTAGTATTTAGTTTTTCTCATCTTTCTCAAAGCTCTATTGTGGATCAAAGTGGTCTCTTTTTTTCTTGGACGCGACACGCTATCTATGCGCCTCAACTGCGGTTTCTTCCACAGCGTCTTTAAGTGTCCAGTGTGCACCTGACTATTGGGAGCATTCATTTTTTATGTAGCTCCGATGAAACGAGACGCAAGAAACGAACATCTGCCAGTCCACTAAGAGGAAATATTACGATGTGCATTAGCTCGTCTTAGCAACCCTGTAAAAGAGTTCTACTACGGTGTCTCCTCTATTCATTTTAACTATAAAAATTGCAAAAGTGGATGCTCTTCTTTCTCCTTTTCTTTTATTTTTTTACTATTCTGTTTCTGTAGGCTTCTTCCAGCAAATGGGAATCACGGTGTAATGCAAATGGTGCGATTGATACATAACAATCATAAATCGGGCTGAAGCTGCGTTCATAGTTTCCACATTTAAGCAAGCTAAAAAAAATGCAGTTCTCTTTTTTACATTATCTTCTGCTTTTCGGAAGCGCATAGACACCAGTTCTAGACATTATACTAGCCTTCATTGGTATTGATACATTGTGCTCTGCGTTTCTTAGCATTTTAGCAGCGCGAACGACAAAGGCCATGCCTCTCCGCTGTGTATTGTTTATCCTTGTAACGCGGTAACTACTTCCTCTGTTTACACATTCACCATTCTCTGTTCCGTCCATAACCTCGCACTTTGCCCGTCCCACTAACGTCCATCATAGCCACGACATTTTGCTCTTCGTGACATGCCAGTGAGTGGCCCCACAGCTCTGAAGGAAAGGTGATTTTATTGGTAGAGTGTTTGTTGTCTTCATATATTTCATTATATTTGCGCTCTTTGTCATTTCCGTTATATGTTAGGGAAATAGGGTTCCTTTAATTGCACAAAGACAGAACTGAGACAGGTAGGTCAAATAGTTTTTCTTTAATCTTGGGCCCGGGTTGTGCATCTTTCCTTTACGCCGGCGCCACACATAACGTTCGTAAAACAGTGGCATAGCTGTAAGCCGTTTAACAGTAGCAACCAAACTCTGATTAATGTCGCAATTGTAGAGAAAAGTGAAGTGCGGGCTCATTCAAGGTACTTCTCTGGTTGATGACAAGAGACTGAAATCTTGCATCTATACTTATAATTTACAGAGGCTCACTGTGTCAGCCTATTAGGTACTCCCATCGCTTCCGCCGGGAGACTGTAGTAACATCATGTACCAAGAATAAAATATAGGCACCACTCGTCAAACCTGCATTCAATGCTTAGCTCTATAGGATGCGTAATCCAATGAAAGCGCTTCGAGTTAACAATCAGACTAGTGCAGGGCAATCCCTCTTCATTATTATCTCGTATAGTTTCCGGAGGCCCCCGTTGCCAGCTGGCTGAGGTGCCGACTAAATAAAATTTGGGATTAAGCAGCCATCTTGATTCGTGGCTCTAGTTTAAAGCTTTTTGAAAAAAGCGGTGTGGAACAATTTTTGCATTCTGGCATATAAAATTATAACGTAAACTTCATGCGACAAGTATCTCTTAGGACAGGCTGCCAGGTTACTTAAAAAGATTGGGGATATTTTGTTTTTATAGAGCTTCAAGTTGTTCGTTTTGGAATAAAAAAGCTAAGTTTGTAAAGAAAGTGATGAAATTTACTTGAAGTTTTTTTTTTTTTTTGTTTCCACAGTGATCGCTTGGCGGTTTCTAGAGGATAATATATTTGGCGTGACGCATTATTCAGCTCTGGCGCTGCTTTCTCAGGATGTTCAAGAGGAACTGGCGAGCAGTATTCCCGCTTGCATAGTGATGTGCAACTTGAGATTTCCTTTGCTATAAGCGAAAGACTAACTAATGAGGTCATTAGAGCATTGTAAATTATATTGGGAGCACTTTTTACTCTTCCAACTTTGTAATACCCCAAAGTTTCTTTGCGAAACTCTAGATAGCCTAAGAAAGATTAACGCTCAGAAATAAAGATGGGAACTTGGGCGAAGGCATGAAGCTGCACTATTCTCGCCTCTGAACGAAATTTAGAGTCCTTTTTCTACGTACAGTGTTCCTGAGAAGGCACCCAAATTTCTTATTTGCCTTCATTTTGCTCGTATCAACTTCTTGGTTCTTTGGTCTTTAGTCATGTTTAAATCACGGTAAAGGCAGACCCTGGTACTCTAGACACATCCATTAAGGCGCTCTCAATTTAAGAAGCCCCCCCCCCCCCCCCCCCCTTATTGGTCCACTGTCTTTATACTGCAGTCCAGAGAGAGGGGCGGAATGCTCATAGCTTTACTCCGCCCAATGGCATCGTTTTTAAGCCCTTGCTTCTTTGTAAGGCTGACCTCTGTAGATCTCAATTTTTGCTTTCTTTATAATGCCGAATTAAAACGATAGCTGTAAGAGCAAGTATCTAAATTCAGCCCTGATAGAGATATAGTTAACATATAAAGTGGCACTATTCCGTAGCAGTTATATTACAGAAAGGCTAGTGCTAGGCCGTGGCATTCGTTTACTCAGTTCAACGTCGGTGAGCCATCGGAAAATGTGGAATTCGAACAATGTACATCAAGTATGCAATTTGTATCCACCAATGCGATGAAACGAATTCATGTGTGCTGCGTTGATTATTCTCATTTTTTATGTGTGTAAATGCACCATATGTCCCGTTAGCACAACATTTCGTATTGACTATCCCTGGCGCAATGTATGTTGGCAAAATACATCTAAGAGCACATGGAGAGTAACCTTGATCAATATGGGCATATTGAAGGCCTTAGGTCTACCATGTTATAATGCAAACATAATTTAATATGAATTAACATGCGCATACGTACAGGTAGAGTGTATGAGGGATGAAACGCAGCTCACTAGAACTACATAGGAAATGCTTTTTGCCGTCATTCTAATGCACACGTTATTATGAAACATAGTATCACTGCACAGTTTAGAAATCAACGCACTGTCACATGGAACTTCTATACAAACATCGCCCACGGTTGTGACACATAGACATAGTCATGGTTCATGAATATGCATTGTTACGGGGAAGATTCACAGTCCGACAACTGTCCGCATCACTGAGGATGATCACAGCACAGATGTCAGCACTCGTCTGCGTCGTCTTCTTCTAAGAGTCTGTCGCACTTCTTTATCCTCAGCACGACCAGCAAATACCGCTCAGTAACACTACCCCCTTTGGGAAAAGCACAGTACCGGTGCGTTCTGCGTTAGTGAAACAGGACGTGCATAATAGGGCTTTAGACAGGACACATGCACTATTTAGGAAGATGGCGCTCTTTACGAGGATTTCGGAGGCGCAGAGTGACGTCGGTCATGGGGCGCAAAACTCGGTAGGGGCCTGTGTAACGGGGCAAAAGCTTTTCGCGTAGCCCCACTCGACAAAACGGAAGCCACGGCAAGACGAGAGATCCAGGAGTGTAGTGGACATCACGGTGGCGACTATTGCACCCGAATGTTTGGGAGTCTTGGGATATTGAGAGACTGGCACGAGCTGTCCGGCGGGCATCATGGAGACGGGCGACGGCATCACTGTCGCAAGCACTGGTGGCGTCTGCCGCGGGTAGTGAGGTGTCGAAGGGCAGTAACGGTTGTCGGCAAAATAAAAGATAAAATAGAGAGTATCCAGCGGAAGAATTGACATATGAATTGTAGGCGAATGTCACAAAGGGTAGATGAACGTCCTGATCCCGGTGGTCGTCAGACACATACAGGGACAGCACGTCTGTGAGGGTACGCTTGAGGCGTTCCGCGAGGTCGTTGGTCTGGGAGTGATAGGCGATGGTTAATTTGTGGCGGACGGAGCACGAACGGAGAATTTTGTAAACCACTCGCACAGAAAGCAGCGGCCACGGTCAGTTGGTAGTTCGAGGCGGGCAATATGATGTAGAATCACGTTTTCTAAGAGGAAGTCAGTGACGTCTGTGGCGCAGCTGGTAGGGATGGCTCGGGTAATAGCGTACCGCGTAGAATAATTGGTGGCAACGGCGATTCATTTCTTGCTTGAGGCGGACACTGGAAGGGCCTAAGAATGTCAACGCCTACACGAGAAAATGGGTCAATGGGTATCGGGATCGGCTGCAAATGGCCTGAAGGCAAAATTGTGAGCATCTTCCGACGCTGACACAATTCACACGCGGCAGTGTGCTGCTGGACTGCTGCTGGTAGAGCCCTGGCCAGTAGAAAGTTTGGCGCAGGCTGTCGTATGTGTGAGAGACACCCAGGTGGCCAGTTGTAGGAGCATCATGGAACTGGTCATGGATGGCGGAAAGCAGATGTCGAGCAACGCCGAGCAAAAGGTCTGCGCCTCCTGCTCGTATATTACGTCGGTGTAGGTGCTTTCATGTAGTACTTATAAGGCGAGAGATGGAACAGGGCGGTCGGAGGTCAGACGGCGGATAAGGGAATGAAGCAAAGGATATAAGTATTGTTTGTCGGCAACGTTAGAAAAGGCTGAGACAGACAAAACACATGGGTCATCGTCAGAGTCGATAGGACTAGGGTAGCCGACGAGATGAAGGGACGAGCAGACTACATCTTGGTGAAGCCGGCCGAACTTGTACATGACGGAAAATGTATTATCTTGTAATCGAAGCTCCCAGCTCTCCAAACGGCCTGTACCATCCTTCAGGGAGGAAAGCCGACACAAGGCATGATGGTCTCTTATAACAGTGAAAGGGCGGCCGAACAAATAAGGGCGGAATTTTGTAATAGCCAAAACAAGTGCCAGGCACTCTCGCTCTGTGATAGAGTAATTTTTTTCGGATGTAGAAGGCAGGCGGCGGGCATACGCAATCAACCTTGGGCGGCCGTGTTATTGCTGGTCGAGCGGGCATACGCAATCAACCTTGGGCGGCCGTGTTATTGCTGGTCGAGTATAGCTCCAATGCCATGGCCACTTGCGTCAGTATTGGCGGATGGGTTGAAATCGGCCACGACGGGTGGAGTAGATTGAGCAGAAATAAGTTCCGAGAAAGTTGCAAGGTCAGGCCCTCAACAGAATGAAACGTCTTTCTTAAGGAGATGGGTGACAGCACGAGCAAGGGCTGCGAAATTCGGGACGAATCGTCGGAAATACGAACATACGGCAATAAAACTAAGAACATCGCTGGATGAACATGGAGTGGGAAAATCTCTGACGGCACGAATATTGTCGGGGTTCAGGCTGAAGGCCGTCAGCATTAACAAAGTGACCAAGAACTTTGATTTGCCACTTTGAAGTGACCAAAGCTGCAACGTGTAGAGTTTATTTGAAGTCCGGCGCGGCGAAAAAGCGCAAGGATTGTAGAAAGGCGAGAGATGGCTTTGAAATGTAGAAGACAAAACTGTTAAGTCGTCAAGATAACACAAACAAGTGGTCCACTTGAAGCCTCGGAGCAAAGAATCCATCATACGTTTGAATGTTGCTGGGGCATAGCAAAAGCTAAAAGGCATGACTTTGAATTGATAGAAGCCGTCACGGGTGATGAACGCTGTTTTTTCATGGTCTTTCTAGTCGACAGAGATCTGCCAGTAGCTGGAAAGAAGGTCGATCGACGAAAAGTAGCTGGCTCCGCGCAAAGTATCAAGCACGTCGTCAACACGCGGAAGAGGATAGACATCTTTTTTCGTCATCTTATTTAAATGATGGTAGTCAATGCAGAATCTCCAACTGTTATCTCACGTTTTGACCAACACAACACGGGATGCCCAGGGGCTACTGGAAAGATCATTTATTTTGTTTGCCAACATTTTATTGACCTCTGTTTGGATGACGCTTCGCTCGGCAAGTGAAATACGATAGGGCCGCCTGTCAAAGGGGCTGGCCTCACCGGTGTCAATGCGATCGCTGACAACTCTGCTTTGACCCAACAGGCGGACACCGAAGTCAAAAAGGGCACTGTAGGCTCCTATGACTCCCATAGTGATACTGTGGGAGCCATAGCCTCATGCTTTTGACAGACGATTCTGGTCAAAGTACTCTCATGAGCAGGCGGTCGAGGCGTCGGTAGATAGACACAGGAGGGCGGACAGCTGTGTTCGGTAGCCATTCGAAACAGTGATACATGCGCCTCTTTTTCGCTTTCTCGAAACGTCGGCACGTGTCCACGGTGTTACAATTCCTGCACAACAGGATGTTGAAGACATCGTGGACAATGCATTTTACTATGTCGCCGACTTTACCTCAGGCATGACGTGTGCGGTACAGGGATAGCACGTCCTGTATATAAGTGATATAAGGCTCTGTAGACGTATGGACGCAAGAAGCGAACGCTTTTTGTGGCGGCTAGGTGACGGCCAATAGGCTTTCCGAACAGGTCGTGGAGCCTCTGCTTACAGATATCCCAAGATTTTAAGTCATCATCATCGGTTTCAAACCACACCCGCGCGGTCCCAGTCAAGTAAAAGATGATATTCGCCAGCATAAGTGTAGGATCCCACCTGTTGTGCTTGCTGATTCGTTCCTATAGGTCCAGCCAGTCGTCTACATCAACGTCGTCGGTTCACATAATGTGGACATGTACACGAGACAACGCAGACAATTGAGCTACAGTGGATACTTGAAAGTCCCTCCTGCGTACCACCGAGCTCGCCCAACAGCGCCAGCTCATTTTGCGCGCATTGAAGGCCGTAGAGTCCCAAGGGATCCCTGCTGAACGTCTCTAAGCTGAGCAACCAGTTTTTCGGCTTGTTCTCCTAGTTTAGGAGTAAATATAGCTTGTCATCACCATCTCACAGAAGGTTCCGGGGTCACGGGGATGGACCATGAAGACAGCAGGTGCGGCGTCCCTAGATGTAGCGGCTTCAGTAGTCAGAGTGGTGGTACCGATGTTTCGATCGCTGCGGAGATCAAGCTTGTGATGGGGATCGACGATTCACCTCCACCAAGAGATATTACGGGGAAGATTTACAGTCCGACAACTGTCCACTCCACTGAGGATGATCACAGCACAGACCTCAGCCCTCGTCGGCGTCGTCTTCTTCTGGGAGTCTGTGGCACTTCTTTATCCTCAGCACGACCAGCGAATGCCACTCAGTAACAACATAATTACCGAATTTCCAAAGAAAGCATTGAAATATAGAAAGTTTCTACCACGATTACGCATAGTAATCACTTATGACTGCAAGTCATTATGAAAAGTAGCGCGTCTCATTACTGTACAAGTATCGCAGTGCAAAGTAGAGCCATATTTTTGACTGACAGTCGTTAATGTGCCACAAAAATAAAATACAATATTAGGGGTAGCATGACTCTCCACTTTACAGATCTCCTACTCTAGGTGCAGATTTCACTAATTTTCCATTCTTACCCGTAAGCAGTTTTAAATTCTTTCCGTCGAACTTTTTAAGCCGGAGACAAAATATCAGGAATGCTCGTAGAAAATTGTATTTGTTAGAGACGCAGACCTTCTATGACTACCAGAATTCTTTATTGAGGTAAACAATCGCGATGAACACAGGGGTGATTAAACGTGAATTTATAGACTTAAACCGCCATTATCGTTGGTTCCTAAAACATAAATACTTGCGAAAAACCAAACCGATGCCCTTTCTTTTGCTAGGCGGGCCCCTTATTCCTGCATCTCTGGGAAGTTTTTATTTTGATTTTATGCAACATATAGATAGTACACGTGTTTCCAGGAAGAAGTTCAAAACAGTGAA
>JAJIZL010043142.1:0-26254 GCA_023969395.1 Amblyomma maculatum
CCTCAAGTGAAAATGTGAGCTGTTTTCACGAATGTGTATGCTGCATTACATATAATATATGAACTGTGTGTTATGTTGTCGACTTCTCTGGATATTTTTAACATCCCTGCCTTCCGCCCTCCGTTTCTCCTCATCCTCATTTTAAATTATTCAGCACTGTGAAGTTCAGATTTTTATTAAGCTAGTGAGATTGATGTATGTCATACTTTATTTATGTGTGTATTGTGTTTGAATGTCATTCTCTGATATTGAAAACCAATTCCAAATAAAATTTGTGACCTTAATTGTACGGCTGTGTGTGACAGAGTGAAAAAAAAAAGATGTATTTCGGGCGCATCGTCTTTCTAACTGCCAAATCTGTAGTGTATTTTGTTTTATGGGGGTCAGCTCTGCTCCAAATGCCGAAATTGACCTGGAAAGAATTCGCCTTAGTCCTTTCAATCACGCCAGTGCTCAATTTATATTGGATGCAAATAAATTCTAGACGTATACCTACGAACATGCTGCAGTATTTTTTTATCTTTCGACGGCAACTCAAGCGGAGGCTGACGGGCCGGACGGGTTGAGTGTGGTGACGTCACGGGAGGAGTGCCGAGGCCTTCTCCTAGTCTAGGTGGTTCTGGCTGCACCCCCGTCTCTCCTCTGTCGTGACGTCAGCGTATCACGTGCTGTGACGTAGCATTCCACATACTTTGCACGGCGGAAGCCTCTTGAGACTGATGCAGGCGTACATTAGAAGCCCAATATGCTATGCCACACCGTTCCTCAACATCAGGACCAATGAAAAAGATAAGATAGACGCACTCATCAAGCATTGCGTCAAGAGGGCGCTGGGTCTACCCATCTCCTCTTCTACGGAATGCCTGATAGAAATGGGAGTGCATAATAGCTGGACGGAACTTGTTGAAGCGGTGAGAATCGCCCAACATGAAAGATTAAGTAGGTCGAGCACGGGTCGAACCATCTTATAATGGGTGGGTCGAAAAATAGATAGGGGCACAGCCAACAAGGTTGCCCTACCACCACAAAGTCGCGAAAACATCATTGTCCGTCCTCTCCCGCGCAACATGCACCCAGAATACCACAAGAAGGGACGGGAAAAGAGAGCAGAAGCACTGGTTAAATTGCAAAAGAATTCAGAGTAAAAGAGGTTGCCTACGTAGACGCTGCAAGCGGCCGATCAGGGGCGGCAGTCGCCGCGGTAGTCGATGGTAGCGGCGCACCAGTCGTCTCCGCCACCATCCGAAGCAGAAACATAGACACGGCTGAAGAGGTCGCAATAGCGTTCGCTTGCGTCGGAATGAAGGCTTGATTTATCTTTAGCGTCAGTAAAACTGCTCTCTGGAATATCGGAAAAGGCAGGGTCTCGCAAGAAGCCGCCTGAATTCTAAAAGCTGCAACTCAAATCGATCGCAAAATCACCCTAATTTGGGTCCCAGCACACACGTCCGTCCCTGGCAACGAGGCGGCCCATGATTTAGCCCGAGATCTCTACTTCCGGGCAAACGCGGAGCCGCCCGACTGCCAGGCGATGGACGAACGTTTGCAAACCTATAAAGAAATAATCGAAAATTATAGATTAGGAAAGACGTCTGATGCCGCCACCGGATCCTAGCTTAAATAATAAAGAGGCCATAGCCTGGCGGCGATTACAAGGCGGAAATTTCCCGAACCCTGTCTGGTTGTTTCACACCCAGATAGATGAGAGAAAAAATGATAAATGTAAAGCCTGCGAAGCGAGGGGGACCCTCGACCATATAGTTTGGGAATGCCCTAAGTCTCCGGGCGCAAGGGACAACATTAAAAGTAGAGAAGCCTGGGTAACCCTGCTGCGAAGCGACGTCCCCGCTGACCAGCAGAAAGCCGTCCGCCTGGCGCCTGAGGCCGCGAATAACCAACGTATATTCGCCAGCCCTTAGTCGCGGAGGTTCCAGCCCCTGTTCCTCAGGCCTGCGTGCCAGGAGCGGGGAGTAGGGGGCCTCCTAAATCGGTGGAAATTAAAGTTTCAATCAATCAATCAATCAATCTTTGCACGCGTGTAACCGTCACGAAGGGCTGTGGTTTACCTCTAGCAATATGCTTCGCATAAAAAAGAGGAAGAGAAAGACGCGCGCCGAAAAAGCAGCCGTCGTCTACCACCGAAGCAGTGGCGGGTACAATGATGACTTACAACAGATAAAATTCGGTGGCTGGCTAGCCACCGCCGCAAGCGGCGTTGACCTACCGTCCCAGCCCCGTAGGGCCAGGAACTGCCACCCTTCACCACCTCTGCCCCCTTTTTTTTCGATGAGAGAGAACGTGTTGCAGTAACGTTGGACGACACGCTTTCGCCTGTCGTGCTCGCCTCACATTAAATGTGGCTATCAACAAGGATAATGCCCTATAGCAGCAGCTCATGCTGTTGCTATAGCAGCCGTTACACGGCTGTTTGCTCAGCATACGTCGTTTTCGCAACCGGTTTCTAGCAGCAGCTTTCTTTTTTCTTACTTCAGAGTCACTTTTCGTGTCACTGAGACTAATATTCATCCCTACAAACTTCAAGAATATGGATATCTTCTTGTATAGCAAGTAACTTTAATTTAGCTAGACATGTGCAGTTCAAAATAGTATAGAATGCATCACATCTATAAACAAAATAATGACTCCTGTAATATGGTATAAAACCTTCCCAAAAGAATGACCACACAAGCATAATTTCTCGGGTTTTCAAGATGATGAAAACAATGTCTTCACGACAATTTAATCACTTCGTGTAAGTGTTTTCTCATAGCTTTTGCAGCCTAATAAAATAATATTAAATTCCAACCGTGTTGTTACGTTCCACAGATATCTGAGACACTGACGAAATATTTTGTGACTATGTTAGCGCAGAATACCTCCTTGCGAAAATATATTGTGAAAGAAGGCTAGATTGAGAGGGCAAGGTCGTGACGGCAAGGCCAGCGATGCCTTGTCTAGCGTTTTAATCAGGTGACAAAACCCAGGCCCGTGCCGGAGCCGGCGCCGCGGGACGATGATGATGGTATGTACAAATGAAAGAGGAAGATCATGGCATGCACAAATTAAAGAACATCCACGGAAGGATCACACAATCTGCCCGGGGGGTCGGAAGCGGCCAGCCTGGCCGCTCCTACCTAACCGATGCATCGCGGCGCACAAACGGTTTCAGGCGAGACACATGAACAATTTCAGTTCCACGGTGGCGTCGATCAGCTGGGGGATCAACAGGTGTCACTTTGTAGTTCACTGGGGAAGTTTGGCTTATGACCTCATAGGGACCTACGTAGCGGTGGTGGAATTTGTCACTAAGGCCAGGGCTGCGCAATGGTGTGTAAAGCAGTACTTCGTCACCAGGACGAAAAGATACCACTCGATGCGTAGAATCATAGCGAGTTTTGCGGACTTCCTGGCACGCTGCAGTGTTCAGGCGGGCAAGATGACGGCATCTGGCCACACGAGATAAAAAATGGGTAGGTACTGATGTGGAGTAGTCGGGCGTAGAGAAGAAGGAAACGTCGAGAATTGTAGTGGGAGGACGGCCGTAAACAAGGAAAAATGGAGAGTAACCGGTAGTTCGCTCTACTGCTGTATTATAGGCGAATGTGACGAATGGTAGAATAGTGTCCCAATTTCGATGATCTGGTGTGATGTACATTGATATCATGTCCGACAAGGTGCGATGAAATCGCTCAGTCAGACCGTTAGTCTGGGGATGGTAGCTTGAGGTTGTCTTATGAAGGGTGGATGAGGCGTGAAGAACTTCGGCAACGAATTTCGATCAGAAGGCTGTACCGCGGTCACTTAGGAGCACCCGAGGAGCGCCATGACGCAATACAATTGATCGCAAAAAGAAATTTGCTACTTCTTCAGCGGAACCAGTCGGTACAGGTGCTGTCTCAGCGTAGCGTGTGAGGTGGTCGACAGCTGTTATAATCCAATGGTTACCGCCATAGGAGAGAGGTAGGGGACCATATAAGTCAATGCCGACTACGTCGAATGGCGTGATGGGACAAGGAAGAGGTTGTAGAAGGCCAGCGGGCGAAGAAGTCAGCCGTTTGCGACGTTGGCACAGAGGGCAGGATGCGACGTATTTGGCAACGGTGGAAGATAAGTCAGGCCAAAAGAATCGTTTTCTCACGCGGTCGTAGGTTTTGTCAAAACCAAGGTGACCTGCAGTAGCGTCATCGTGGAGAGCCGCCAGTATACGTGGGCGAAGCACACGCGGCGCGACTGGGATCCAGCGAGTTCCATCAGGGCAATACACGTAGCGGAGTAAGATGCCATCTTCGAGCTTGACATTGCGAAGCTGTCGGCGAAGCCTAGCATTGGGAGGGTCCGAAGCGCCGATAAGCCGGTCGATGATGGGACGGCAGTAGGCATCGGCTAATTGCTGTGAGCGGAGAGCGTGCTTGTTCTCAGAGTCGTCAAAACAAACGGTTGTGATATAAGTCGGGCAAAGAGATGGTCGGCTCTGGTCAGAGGTGGAAATGAATTGGGAAGAAAAGCAGCAAGTGGATTCCGAAAGGGGACAGCGAGAGAGAGCGAAGGCGTCTTGGTGTTGGCGACCAGATTTATAAGTGACGTCGAAATGGTATTCTTGCAGGCGTAGAATCCAGCGGCCAAGTCGGCCTGTCAAATTTTGAGTGAAGACAACCAGCAAAGAGCATGGTGGTCGGTCACAACTGTGAAGTGCCGACCGTATAGGTAAGGGCGAAATTTTTGGACAGCCCAGACGACAGCAAGACACTCCTGCTCGGTAATGGTGTAGTTTTTCTCAGCTGGAGTGAGAGTCCGACTGGCAAAGTCAATCACTTTCTCACGCGATGTTGCATCACGCTGCAGAAGTACAGCGCCAAGACCGTGACCACTGGCATCGGTGTGCAGGATAGTTGGAGCGCTGTCACTGAAGTGGCCAAGAACAGGATCTGATGTGAGGGCGTGCTTGAGGTCATTAAAAGCAGTTTCGCACTGCTCAGTCCACACGAAAGGGCTGCGTACATTTAGTAGCTCATGAAGTGGTGCAGCAATAGTTACAAAATGCCTTATAAAACGCCGGAAATAGGACGCGAGGCCGAGGAAACTGCGCAAATCTGTAGTCCGTTGTGGACGAGCAAAGTTCAAGACCGCGATTATTTTTTCAGGATCTGGGCGAATGCCGTCATGGCTGACGAGATGTCCCAATATTCTAATTTCCTCCTGTGCAAAGTGGCACTTCTTGGTGTTGAGCTGAAGGCCTGCCGAAGCGAGACAGGTGAGGACTTCATTTAGGGGCGTGAGATCGTCATTAAAGGTTGCCGAAAAGATAACAATGTCATCCAAGTAACACAAACAGGTTCTCCATTTTAGGCCACGAAGCACAGTATCGATCATTCTTTCAAATGTCGCTGGTGCGTTACTAAGTTCGAAAGGCAAAACATTAAATTCGTAAAGGCCATCTGGTGTTGCGAAAGCGGTTTTTTCTTTGTCGTCCTCGTGCATAGGTATTTGCAAATAACCTGCGCGAAGGTCCAAGGTCGAGAATTATTCGGAGCCTTGGAGGGAGTCAAGGGCGTCATCAATTCGCGGCATCAGATATACATCTTTGCGGGTAATTTTGTTGAGTGCGCGGTAATCAACACAAAAGAGTACCGAGTCGTTTTTTTTTTACCTAGCACTACTGGGGAGGACCATAGGCTTGTTGAAAGACGAACTATATTGCGATGGAGCATGTCGTTTACATTTTCTTCAATTACTTTTCGTTCAGAGAGGGAAACCCGATAAGGCCGTCAGCGAATGATAGTTACCTTCAGTAATGATGCGATGGTGCGCAACACTAGTCCGTCCCAGAAGTGTGGAAGTGGCATCAAAAATGGCTTGGTGGTGTCGAAGCAATGTCAGTAGTTCTTGGCGTTGGTTCGGCGGGAGTTTAGGATTAATAGTCTTTGCGAGAACTGAAAGAGAGACATCTGACGAAACACGTTGCTGAGGCGGAGGGGCGGTGAGCACCATCAGGGAAAAAGGTTGAACATCCACCATACAATTCAGAGAAGTTCCTTTTGGGAGCACGAGGGATTCACGTGAAGTGTTAGTGGCCACTACTCTCGCTGAGCCGTTGTGGAACCGGACAAGAATTGACGGGAAGGCGATGCCGCGTGGAAGATGACTATATGATGGTGCAATGAGTACGTCCCCGTCAGTGATGTGGTCAGAAACAACAGTAAGGAGTTTTTCGCACTGAGGAGGCAAAACAGTATCAGCGGCGGCAATGAAGGGATGATGTCGTTCAGAAACGTCAGATGAAAAATCGCTGTCTGTCATATGGATAACACGGTCACCACAAGAAATTAACGCTGAAGCGGTTGACAAAAAATCCCATCCGAAAATCATGAGATGCGCACAAGGTGAGAGCACAGCAAACTGCACATGATGGGGGATGCCGTCGATAACAACTCGTACGGTGCACTTTGCTGAAGGGCGCAAAGGGACGTCATTGGCTCCACGGAGTTCAGGCCCATCATATGGGGTTGTCACTTTTCGCAAATGGTAGCACAAATCAGCGTGAATGACAGAAATTGCAGCCCCTGTATCAATCAAAGCTTCAACCGGTAAACCTTCAGCGATAACAGCAATCACGTTATACGGGCGATCAGGAGGACTTTTAGTAAGTTCGCAGAGTGCAGTTTGACCTCCGGAAACTGAAACACTTAGTTATCCGGATGGCGGACAGGGAGAACGGTTGCGGAGCGGAGAGGGGAAACTGAGCGGCAGTATGGGGATGTGGACCGGCGTCGGGATACATGGTTCCCACGAGGCTCAGAGGAAGATACTGGAGGTGGGGAGGATCGTCGAGGTGGGCTTGGAATAGACCGGCGTTGATAATATGAGGTTGAAGGCATGTCGCATTCGAAGGTGTCGTAACCACGGCGCTCGTTCTGAAGGCGGCGACGAGAGAAGCGGGATATATGTCCTCTAATACTACAGTAATAGCAGACTGGTCGGGGGGGACGCCAAGGTGCGTAATTGGGTTGTGTAGGCTGAGCCATCGCCATTGCATTGACGTGATTGTATGTTGGTGCTGGTTGGGGCGGGGGAACCATAGAAGGAGGGGATGCAGCGACGTGCGCGTAGGTCGGCGCTGGGCGGATTGCAGAAGGTTCGGATGTCATAGGGCGGCTGATGTTAGCTAACTCTTCTTTAATCATGTTACGGAGAACGGCGTCATTAGGAGGTGCGGAAGAATGATCGCAGCCATGTCGACAGAAAGGATTGAGGGCTTGAAGCTCCTCGCGGATGATTGCTCGAATCATTGCCCGCAGATCAAGGTCAGCAGAGGTCGGACCAGTTACGAAGCCGGGCTGTAATCGAGAGGACTGCAGCTGGTCGAGGCGTTGACAGGTCATAATAATTGAATCAACACTTGAAGTATTCTGGGCAACTAAGGTGTGATATGCTATAGCATTGATCCCTTTTAAGACGTGGTGCACACGTTCAGGTTCCGTCATGGTGGGACTAATGCGCCGACAAAGTGCAAGAACAGCCTCTATGTAAGACGCATATGATTCATCGGGACCTTGAAGGCGGGAAGCGAGCTTGTTTCTCGCGATCTCAGTCCGAACTGCCGGATCGGCGAAGTATTGGCGGAATTGCTGTTTGAAAGTGGTCCAGTTAGTAGTGTGGGGTTCGCGAATAATGAACCAGTTTCTGGCGACCTCAATTAGATAGAACGAAACGTTGAGGAATTTTAAAGCATCGTCCCCCCGGTTATAGGCACTGCAGCGTTCATATGTGTCAAGCCAGTCATCCACGTCTTCGTCATGACGACCAGCGAACAGCGGTGGGTCGCGTTGACGTGTGGGCAGAGTCGGAGGCATCGGTGCAGCTGAGGTAGAGGGTCCGGCCGGGTCGGGATTGCTCTCGGTGGACATGATTATGGTGGTAGTTGCCAAACGGCGACCGCAACATAGCTCCAGCGAGAGGCAGCAAGGGGATCGAATTCGACCTCCACCACTTGTGAAAGAAGGCTAGGTTGATACGGCAAGGTCGTGACGGCAAGGCCAGCGATGCCTTGTCTAGCGTTTTAATCCGGTGACAAAACCCAGGCGCGTGCCGGAGCCGGCGCCGCGGGACGATGATGATGGTATGTACAAATGAAAGAGGAAGATCATGGCATGCACAAATTAAAGAACATCCACGGAAGGCTCACAATATATATATATTTTTTTGCTTTTATCGGAGAACTGGTATAGCCACGAATGCGTGGCTGTGATGAAACGAAAAACGCCATTTCCCAAAACGGCTGTAGACCGCATGTACCAGATTTATGACTCGATGACGTGGCATCTAGTTCCTGGGTGCCCTAATTATCTCAAGCTGCACCACAGATGCTCATAACATTTTTATATAAGGCTAACACGTTCACAATGTCCTTAACACAGTATCAAAATAAAGAAACTAAAAATAGTCCATCTCTCGTCTAGCTTGAAACATGCGAACCGAGGGGTATATGATCTGAACCATGTTGATAATCTTGGTAACGTAAAGTCACTACAGACATGCCCTCTTCATCATAAGCAATAATAATAGTTAACAGCTACATAGACGTACAATTTTAAAGTTAAAATAAAAAACAGTTTGCTGACCTGCAAGAAAAAGAGAGATATTAGTTGTTCTTGCAGTCAGGCTATATAATAAAACCGTTCTGCGACATAAACAAGATGAGGTGGTGTTTCTTTGCCGAGATGTATTGACTGGGGGATAAAAATAGGCATACCCTCCTAGAATGCATGGGACAAAATAATTTCAAAGCAGTTATCTAATATGTCGTTACGCCTATGACGTCGTGTCTTGGTGCAGAGAAATCCCGAACATTCGATTATAGATTTTGAAACGGAAAAACATCATTTTTGGGACTGAATATTTTTGATATGACACACAATGTATGCAGGTACGAGTCAGGCGGGCTACTCATGGTAACGCATGTAAGTGAAACGTGCTGAAATATTTTTATCATTTCACGCGGTACCCACTGTAATAAAGGGCTTGTAGACATCCCACCGAAGCCAAAAGTTGTTGGAAGAGGTTCGAAAGCCTAAAAGGTAGTGTTGGCCTGGCGGCTCGGATTACAGCAGAAAGCACCAGCATGCCACGACAGCCCTTAGCATCGAGCTTCTAGAACAACGTTTAATCTCTTTCTCAGATTTTCTCAGTGCACACGCGCTCTGAATCTTTGCGCGCCGCGCTTGCGACTCATTCTCACTGTCCGACAGCGTCGATTCCAGTCCCTCTTCATAGTACGGCAGATTCGTTTCAGACTATAACTGTGAGACAGCGTTGCTTCCGCCTCGGTCTCACTATTCGACAATGTCACTCAAGACCCTCTTGCAGTTATGGAAGGCGGCACCTCCGGTTGTTTTGGCTGTTCGACGGCATTCTCTCTGACCATGTCACACTGTTTGACGAGGTAGGCTCCGCAATTGCCCCCTTTGCAGCCAGCTTCCGAGCTCTCGATCTCGTCAAGCCCTGTACACTCGCCTCACTAACCAGAAAAACGCAGGTGATGTCGGATATGATCAAGACACACACGACCATCTAATCACTAGTGCCTAGTTACTGGGTTTAAATGAATGTTTATTCTCCTCATGGCGGCGACTCTTCGGCAAGGAGGAATGCCGGTTTTATACAGTCGGGAGTCCAGAGGAAAGGGGGTATCGGCAACAAGAACATGCGGCGATCCATGTGTATTTGTACAGAGTTGCATCACTAAGTCACTCGCAAGCGTCATTAAATATCATTGTGCCAGCCGGAAGAAACGATTTCCTTTTTCGAGCACGGCGCTTCACACGCGTTCGCAAAACATACGCACACATACTAGGACACGTGGTGCTGTAACATCATCATTATCATCATCATCATCATCAGCCTGACTATACCCACTGCAGGGCGAAGGCCTCTCTCATATTTCTCCACTTAACCCGGTTCTGTGCTAGTTGCATCCACTTGACCCCTGCGAACTTTTTAATCTCATCCGCCCACCTAACTTTCTGAGTTTGTTACCCTCAGAGACCATCGGTTGTCCTCTCATGGCACTGCATGTCCTGCCCACGTCCATTTCTTCTTCTTAATTTCCACTAGAATGTCGGTAACTTGAGGTATTTTTGTGACCCACTGTGCACGCTTCCTATCTCCTAATGTTACCCCTACCATTTTTCGTTCCATAGCCTCTGCGTTGTCCTCAACTTAAGTAGAACTCTCTTGGTTAGGCTCCACGTTACAGCCCCATAGGTGAGTACAGGCAACGTGCAGCTGTTGTATACTTTCCTCTTGAGCGATACCGGTAAGCTGCTAGTCATAATCTGCGAGTGCTTGCCAAATGCGCTCTATCCCAATCTTATTCTTCTTGTTATTTCCTTTTCATGGTCCAGATCTGCTGTTACTATCTGTCCTAAGTAGACATATTCGCCTACTACTTCCAGTACTTCGATACCTCTTCGCTGGAGCTGTAACATGTTGGGACATTAAGGCCGGAGGAAGCGTTGGGTACCCGTCTGTGCGCGCTGAAATTCCTTAAAATGTCTTTTCGCACTGATCATGACTCTTCTGCAGCCTCTTCGCCGATCTCACACGATAGTAGCGAAAGCTTTACACCATGGAGCATCCTTTCGCGAAGAGTTAGCATGTCATTTGAGGAATACAGTGTCAAAGTTTCAGCAAAAGTTTGAAAGCATTCTGTTTCGAAATCGTTCCGATTAACCTATATTTTGAACCCGTGGATATCTATAGAGGCTAATTGTAACCTGAATGCTTCTCTAAATTGCGAAAGATTCTCACAAAGTACGGCGCGGTTCATGTGTCCGCGGCGAAATGTCTGGTGTGGTGCAGTGGTAAGACGCCCGACTACTGTCCGGAATACCCAGGTTCGAACCCGACCTCGGCGGCTGCGTTTCGGTGGAGGCGAAACGAAGAGGCGTTCGTGTGCTTTGCAAAGTCAGCGCACAGTAAAGATCCCCAGGTGGTCGAAGTTACTAGCCCTCCACTAAGGCTCCTCTTTCTCTCTTTCCATTTTAACTCCCACATTCCCCCCTTCCCTTACGGCAGGGTTCAGGTGTCCACAGACACAAGTGTGACAGATACTGCGCCTTTCCCTTCCTGTGAACCAAAAAAAATGTCAAATATACGTCGCCTTGAGGGCAGCGGTGGCGTAGCGGCAGAACGTCCACCTAGCATGCAAGAGGACCGGGGCTCAAATTCCGGTGCCGCGCAATTCACCACCGGATAAAAAAAATCTCCGCGTGTCGATGGAATTGCATAAACAGGTCTGGGGTGCGACCGGATGCCGCTGAACACCTCCGGCAACGCGCTCCCTCCCCAAAACAGGAGTTGGCCACCCTGGTGCAGTAATTCGCCGCACCCTCCCATGATTAGTTCTATCAAATCCCGGCTCTCAGTCACCAGCGGCTGCGGAAAACTGACCACGGCGGCGGTCAGACCTGCGACGCAGAAGGGGGTGCTAAGCATTCCCGGCTCCGCTGGACAGGCCGCCATTGGAAACTGACCCTGGCAACGTTTAACGCTAGAACCCTAGCTAGTGAAGCTAGATTAGCAGTGCTGATAGAGGAACTAGAGGGTATGAAATGGGATGTCATGGGGCTTAGTGAGGTTAGGAGGTCGAATGAGGCATATACTGTACTGAAAGATGGGCATGTAATGTGTTATCGAGGTTTACCGGAGAGGTGAGAACTAGAAGTAAGTTTTCTTTTCACTAAGTATATAGCGGGTAATATAGATGAATTCCATACTATCAATGAGAGGGTGGCAGGCATCGTAATTAGGCTTAATAAGTGGTATAAACTGAAGGTTGTACAGGCCTATGTACCTACATGTAGTTATGATGACCAGGCAGTTGAAAGCTTCTACGAAGATGTAGAATTGGCAATGAGAACAGTAAAGACGCAGTATACTGTACTAATGCGAGATTTCAATGCCAAAGTAGGGAAAAAGCAGGCAGGAGACCAGGCAGTCGGCGACTATGGCATTGGCTCTAGCAATAGCAGGGGGGAGTTACTAGCTGAGTTTGCAGACCGCAATAACTTAAGAATCATGAATACCTTCTTAAACAAACGGAAGAACCGGAAATGGACATGAAAAAGTCATAACTGGGAGACTAAAAATGAAATTGACTTCATACTGTGTTCAGCCCCCGCCATTATGCAAGATTTAGAGGTAATTGGGAAAGTGCGATGCAGTGACCACAGGATGGTGAGGTCCCGAATTAGCCTAAATCTGAAGAAGGAACGCAACATATTAGTAAGAAAGAAACCCATCAACGAATCAGCGGTGAGGCGGAAGGCAGAAGAGTTCACGATCTCGCTACAGAATAGATATTCAGCTCTAACTGAGAATGGCGACATTACCATAGAAGCAATGAACAATAATTTCGGAGACATCATTACTGAGTGCGCTGTAGAAGTAGGCGGTAGGATAGCTAGAGAGGATACCGGTAAGCTGTCTAAGGAGACGAAAGATTTGATCAAGAAACACCAGAGTATAAAAGCTTCCAAAATAACAGGCCAGGTTGAATTGGCTGAGATATGAAAGCTAATCGATAAGCGCAAGGTGGCCGATATAAGGAAGTATAACATAGAGAAAATTGAGCACGCTATAAAGAACGGGGAAAGCCTCAAAGCGGTAATGAAGAAATTGGGCATAGGCAAAAAGCAGATATATGCGATAAGGGACAAGGCAGGCAACGTCATCACGAATATGGGCAAGATAGTCAAGGTAGCCGAGGAGTTTTATACAGATCTCTACAGTAGCTAAAGCAGTCAGGACCGTAATGAGATTGACGGTAGGAAAAAACAGTTAACCAGTGACAAAGGACGAGATCAAGAAAGCATCAGAAACTGAAAAGGGGGAAATCAGCTGGAGAGGATCAGATAACTACAGATTTCCTGCAGGACGGGGGAAAAAAGTGGCCACACTGTGTACGCAGTGCCTGGTGTCATCGACGGTACCGGAACCATGGAAGAATGCCATGGAAACATTATCCTCATTCATAAGAAAGGGGACTCTAAGGACCATAAAAATTACAGACCAATCAGCTTACTGTCTGTTACGTATAAGGTATTTACTAAGGTAATCGCTTATAAAATCAGGACAACCTTAGGCTGCAACCAAGCAAATGATCAAGCAGGGTTTCGGAAACGGTACTCTACTATCGATCATATCCATACCATCAATCAGGTGATAGAAAAATGCTCGGAATATAACCAGCCCTTATACATAGCATTCATTGATTACAAAAAAGCATTTGACTCAGTTGAAACCTCGGCGGTGATGCAGGCATTGCGAAATCAGGGGGTAGACGAGCCGTACTTGAAAGTGCTGGAAGATATATATAGTGGCTGCACAGCAACCATAATTCTACATAAAGAAAGTGACAAAATTTCCATAAAGAAAGGTGTTAGGCAAGGAGACACAATCTCCCCAGTACTATTCACAGCTTGTTTAGAGGAAGTATTCAGAGACTTGGAATGGATGCAGTTAGGGATAAGGGTAGATGGAGAATATACCTCAGTAATCTGCGATTTGCTGATGACATTGCCTTGCTGAGCAACTCGGGGGATGAACTGCAAATAATGATTAATGACCTAGACAGGAAACGTAGAAAGGTAGGCTTGAAAATCAATATGCAAAAGACTAAGGTAATGTTAAAGAGCCTTGGGAAGGAACAGCAGTTTACATTAGACCATATCATACTTGAATGCAATGGTACCCATCCGAAAGTTGATGCATGCGCAGTCACTGTTACCGAAGCTCTGAGGTTTAGAGATAGCAGTGGCCGGGTGAATAAACCGGCGGTGGAAACTAGCAAAAAACGACAGGAAGATTGGTGGCTTAAAAGCAGAGAAGTGACATAATGTTACTAATGTAGAAACAAAAATTTAATAAACATAATGATGGTTTAGTTAGCCAATCTAAATCAATAATTAAGATATAGGTAGAAAAATAAGCATGTTAGCTACTGCTACCTCCCCGTCTCAAAGAGGACGCTCCTATATTCCATCCATCCATCTATCCCAACTCCAGCGCATGTTCCCTCGTCACTCCCTGTTATTTTTTATGACTAGGCTTCACGGATATTGCCGCGCGCTCTCTGCTAGTGTTTCCTTTCTCCATGCCACCGAAGACGACGCCATTATTTGAGGTTATAGCGGGTGGTAGTTGATGTGTGGCATATATAGAAAAAAGTCATTCAAGCACATTTTGGGCATGTTTCGCCATCTAGCGCTATTAACGCAATTCAAACAAAACTGAGGTGTCTGTATAGAGCGCCAGATGGCGCCACATGTAGAACAGGTTTCCAAATAAGGCGTCAGGACATACGCGTTATAACCTGTCCCAAACTGACAATCGTGTGTCTTCGAAGTTCGCATTGTCGTTGTTGGATGTAGTAAATCACAAATATTGTTCGCGCTGAGTATACCTTTATCTGAGGTTATTCTGAAGTCAGTTGCTACAATAACATATGAGCAAATCAAAGAACACCTGTGGTAGTCGGTAGTGAACGTTTTGACGTCATTTTGCATTGTTGGAGGAAGCCGTGACGGACAATAGAAGGCAAAACTATAGCCGTTAAATGTATTCCTGCATCAATATTCGAGGCGGTCCTGGAGTTTTAAACAACAGTCATTGAAAGTTATCGTGCCCTCGCCAATTGGAAACCGAACTGTGATGACAATACGAGACCTTCTATAGGCAACCTGCAGTGGCCAGGCGGAGCTAGTGGTGCGCTGGAACTTGAGGCGGCCAGCATGATTGCATTCGCATTGTACGGAAAGCATGTCGGCTCCGCATTTCAGCGGTTTTAAGGCAATCAAATATTTTTGGTGCTATTTCCTAACATCAATACTAACGAAAGGACATCGCCTGTTCGAGAATGGTCATGTTTGTAACGTCAACGTTGTCGTCACCGCGAAGTGCGTGGTAACGACGAGCGAATTAGATGTCCGGTTCAGAGAGTCCACGAGCATTTTTGTTTTGTTCACCACAGATGAAATGTGGCTGGAATTCGATGCTGCTTTTCTGGACGTTACGTCATTTAAAAGAGGGACAATGCCACTCGATCCTGCACAGAATATACCGGTACACGCCAAAGATTACAGCAGGGAGCGCGTATACTAAGGATATTGCTGCAACCAGCATGCGGCGCCCCGAGTAAAACATTTAGACCCCATAGGAAAATGAAGTTCAGTTCAAGACTCTCTCGCTGCCACTATTCTCTCATCTCATCATTTTTTCCAGGTTCTCCCCAACAAGCGGTACGCTTGGGTCCCCTCGCGATTCTGGCAGTTTTTCTCGCCGGGCCTGCGCTTATTTTGAGGCGAAAGCCTTTAATGGCGCATCATTGTCGTCAGCAAAAGTGTCACGATTTCGCGGAGCTGTGATTGACTGTGGTGGGGCTGACGTCATAGAGGTATCGACCACTCACAGGACACTATCGTTTGGTAGGCGCTGCCAACTCGAACTTGTTCTTTCACATGGGAGGAAGGTATCAGAATCAGCCTGCCAAGACCCTTGCCTTCACGTTGTCCCTAGGCCACGCAGACACGCTCATATGGCTTGAATAAAGCGGGACTCTATACGTTGGCTGGTAGATTACGCAATACGGTCATACCGATTCAGGCGTCCGCGCGGCGCCTTTCATTTGGGGCTTCCTTGAACGCCGCACCACACAGCCTATAGAAGCAGATGCAGTAAAACCAGGAATAAGCGAAGTTTCAAGCAAAGGCCACACAATTTTTTAATTCTTGTTCGCATTTATAGTAGTCGAAGCATCGCACGAGTCCACTGAAGCCCCTAACTGAGTAAATCCCACTCGAATGGGATAAAAGACGCGAAATCAAAAGGAACACAGTGGCCACAACATACTCGGCGTCTGCTACTGGGCTAGCTTACTGTTAGTTCCCGTCGACCGCTAGGTGGCGCCACATGCCTCAGCAAACTCTAATGCAGGGTTCTTGTTTTGGTGTTAGTATATCGCATCTAGAATTCTACTCTTTTAAACGATGTTCTCTGGTAACAGGTGCAGGCTAATCGATCACCGACTACATTTTTTGGCGTTTTTTTTAAGAAATAAGAAAAAGATGGTAAAAAGAAAGGTAAGCGCAGGAAACCCACAGGTGTGGGCGTAGGCTCTGATGTTCTGGCAATGAGCATTCGCAAATCCGGAAAACGTTACCCTCAAGACAAGGATGAGCAACATGAAAAAAGGTGGCCGTCCCTTACAGTCGATGCAAACATAGCGCGAATATAGATACGAACGACACCAATGTAGACGGGGCAGGCGTCTGCATCTGAGTCGTCCGTGTCTATATTTGTGCTACCTTTTCAAGCAATTGATGCCAAGTAGCCCAAATAAAACACCTGTGCCGTACATGCTCGCGGCTGCACTTTCACTTACGACTTTGCTTCAGTTTCGCAGTTGCGGAGTGGAATTACTGTTACACTGTCCAGTTCGAGCGACCACCCTTTTCTGTTCAACAAGACACGATAATAGCAATTCAAAATGTTCGCCCTATAGAGATCTCTGCCTTTAGGCGTCCGTTCAAAGCATGAGCTTCATCAGACCGCTCTAAATACAGCAAAATGCCTTTTCGGACGAACCAACGTGTTTGGATGCCAGAACATACTTGTCATCATAGTTTATGAAAGGTGCGAAACTTAGTGTGCAACATTTCTTCAGGGGCAGATCGCTTCAAAGTTTTCACCGAACTGACTACACACGTACACTTTTGTTGTTATTCAACCGTTTGGGTGATGAAACGCTGCATTTCTCTACTGCCAGCCATAGTTTCCTCGTCGAACAGAGAGAATTTATGACATAGAAGCGACGAAGTGGCTTGGATCGATGTAAATCTGCATTTCTCCAAGCACGCTTTCAGCCCTGGAATTCTAGAACCCCGTTTCTATGTCTTCGGGGTGGGTAGAGCCGGGCTTTTATGTGACCAGAAGACATACTCCGCAAGGATCATCTTTGATAATGTTTTATTTACAGAACCACCAGTGCGATGCGTAATGCAGCAAGGTAAGGTCAACGACATTGTTTCGACCTACATTTTAAAAATTTGTTTTCAGCTCGAACTGATTTACACGTACTAATCTACCATCGCGTATCAATTTGCCGTCTACGTTCTACGACCTACAGCTGCATAGTGTGTGATAGCGATGAGTTTTAAAGAGCAGAGAGCATAGGAATATGAAGTGACTATTGCTTTACAATGTTATTCTGCAAGTTCCAAACAAGCGATCGTTTAAAGGGAAGGTGATGAGCGATCTAACATTTCGCTCAAGCTAGCTTATGCGTTACTTCTATGGCCCACTGTTGCGCTCACCGCCGCTTTGATATTTGAGCATACGAAAGAAAGATCCAGCCTCCCAAGCACACGAACATGTTAGCCACATGGTTTTACTTTTTGAGGAAAATTGTTTTCATAACAACGTAAATGCAGCCAGCAAATAACAGCGTAACCTCTAGGTCAAATTTAGCGGTCAGTGGCAGCGCAATTGTCAATGACACCGCGTGATCGTAACGCATTTAAAGTGCATTGAATTAGTGATTACAAGGTAATTTGGCAATTGCAAACAAGTAGAAGTCGTGAGTGAGATGGTTGGAACAGATGACCATGATCTCGGTTAGTTTTTTTTATACCCGTGACCTACTCCAGCTTGTGTCCGCTGCATGCCTGAAAAGACAACAAATACTCTGTGCGGGCTTTTCAGCGAAAATGCAAGTAAATTGGAACCCATCAGAACCCTTTCCACGTACCGTTTCGTTTTCTTATACATACGTGGCATCATTACGAGAACGGAAAGCCGGAGATGCCATTTCACAAACCACCAGCAAAAAACACCAATCGTCCACTAGTGCGCCCAATCCGTGTCGGTGGTTCCTTGAGGAGGCTGGCAGATGGCGAGGAGTATGGCGCCATGCCATAAGCACAAACCGTCGAACCGATATAGCAGCGTCCGTGTGAAATATATATTGTCGACATAAGTGCTCTTTATCGGTCGCCTCTGAAGGTATAACATTGGGCCTGCTCTCTTAGAATATAGGAAAGTAAATGTAGTTCAGCAGGATGGAAAGTGGGGCTATTTGGAAGCTGTTCATGATGTAACTACGTGGGCGCATACTGAAAGATCCACAAAGAGAAAGAAGAAACAGGACACGCGCCGTTATTTAGATAAACCAAATAGATAATATGGAACATGGAAAAACTCTTACAACTAGTGCATAAACCTCGCAGCAGCAAATTGCTAATGGCGGGAATCAACATCTTTCTTTGGATTAGCTGTTATCCGCCGGCTCCGGAAAATACGCCGCATACGATATGTAACGAATAAGGAAGAATAGGGTTGAGTAGTGGCGTGAACAACTGAGGTGCTCACGCTACACCTGCCGCCATTTTAGAAATCATCTCATTGCCGTCGTCCACGCTCTCTTTTTACCGGGTTTTCCCCAGTTAAGTATTGGTTGCGGTTGCGTGTTATCCAGCATTCCTCATCACGCTTTTGATTACGCTTCCGCACCTTGTCTGTGAGTCTGGTTTATTAAAAGGATTTGCAGCGCCAAAGGACGACACAGAGAAAAAGAAGCATAGGATGGCGCTACACTTTCAACAATACTTTATTTCATGCAAACACACAGAATATATGCAGCAGGGGATGGGAAGTTAACTTAATATTTAGATATACATATCACTGTCAAGGGACACCAGGTATGCTGGATGTAGAGCCTGCGTGCCCGGAACTTTATAGTTCGTTTCCGAGCATTCTAAAACAGTTATAAACGAGCGATAGCATAGCTCTGCCTGCAATGCAGCCTCAATAATGTTGCCAGATGCAAAGAAGTAGCTTTGATAGACAGATCACAAAACTAAAATCTGCTGGTTTCCCCACTAGGCAACTATCTGCTGTTTCTGAGACACTTGTGCAAAGAGTGAAAGCAGGAAGTGGTGTACACACTGAGAAGTCAGCAAAACCGATTAAACCTGTAGTGGTCCCATACACACACCGTGTAGCCCATAACTTGAACATCATCATCATCATCAGCCTGACTATACCCACTGCAGGCCGAAGGCCTCTCCCATATATCTCCACGTGACCTGGTTCTGTGCTAGCTGCCTCCACTTGACCCCTGAGAACTTCTTAATCTCATCCGCCCACCTAACTTACTGCCGCTCTCTGCTACGCTTTCCGTCCCTTGTAATCCAGTTTGTTACCCTAAGCGACCATCGGTTATCCTCTCTTCGCACTACATGTCCTGCCCATGTCAATTTCTTCTTCTTAATTTCCACTAGAATGTCGGTAACTTGAGTTATTTCTCTGACCCACTCTGCACGCTTCCTATCTCTTAATGTTACCCCTACCATGTTTCGTTCCATAGCCCTCTGGGTGGTCCTCAATTTAAGTAGAACTCTCTTGTTTAGCCTCCACGTTTCAGAGCCATATGTGAGTACAGGTAAGATGCAACTGGTATATACTTTCCTCTTCAGTGATACCGGTAAGCTGCCAGTCATAATCTGCGAGTGCTTGCCAAATGCGCTCCATCCCAATCTTATTCTTCTTGTTATTTCCTTTTCATGGTCTGGATCTGCGATTACTACCTGTCCACCTGTCCTAAGTAGACATATTCGCCTACTACTTCCAGTACTTCGCTACCTAATGTAAACTGCTGTTCCTTCCCGAGGCTGTTGAACATTACCTTAGTCTACTGCATAATGATTTTCAAGCCTATCTTTCTACTTTTCCTGTCTAGGTCATCAATCATTATTTGCAGTTCATCCCCCGAGTTGCTTACCAAGGCAATGTCATCAACAAATCGCAGATTACTGAGGTATTCTCCATCTACCCTTATCCCTAACTGCTCCCATTCGAAGTCTCTGAATACTTCCTCTAAGCAAGCTGTGAATAGTACTGGGGAGAGTGTCTCCCTGCCTAACACCTTTCTTTATGGGAATTTTGTTACTTTCTTTATGCAGAACTATGGTTGCTGTGCAGCCACTATATATATCTTCCAGCACTTTCACGTACGGCTCGTCTACTCCCTGATTTCGCAATGCCTGCATCACCGCCGAAGTTTCAACTGAGTCAAATGCTTTTGCGTAATCAATGAATGCTATGTATAAGGGCTGGTTATATTCCGAGCATTTTTATATCACCTGATTGATGGTATGAATATGATCGATAGTAGAGTACCGTTTCCGAAACCCTGCTTGATCCTTTGCTTGATTGAAGTCTAAGGTTGTCCTGATTCTATTAGCGATTACCTTAGTAAATACCTTATACGTAACAGACAGTAAGCTGATTGGTCTGTAGTTTTTAAGGTCCTTAGAGTCCCCTTTCTTATGAATGAGGATAATGTTAGCATTTTTCCATGGTTCCGGTACCGTCGATGACACCAGGCACTGCGTATACAGGGTGGCCAGTTCTTCTAGGACGATATCCCCCCGTCCTTCAGCAAATCCGTAGTTATCTGATCCTCTCCAGCTGATTTCCCCCTTTTCATAGTTTCTTACGCTTTCTTGACCTCGTCCTTCTTAACTGGTGGAACGTCTTACTGTTTTTCCCTACCGCCAATCTCATTACGGTCCTGACTACTTTGGCTACTGTAGAGATCTGTATAGAATTCCTCGGCTACTTTGACTATCTTATCCATATCCGTGATGACGTTGCCCGCCTTGTCCCTTATCGCATACATCCGGTTTCTGCCTATGCCCGATTTCTTCTTTACCGCTTTAAGGCTTCTCCCGTTCTTTACAGCATGCTCAATTTTCTCCATGGTATACTTCCCTATATCGGCCACCTTGCGCTTATTGATTAGCTTTGATATCTCGGCCAATTTGATCCGGTCTGTTGGATTGGAAGCTTTCATACTCTGGCGTTTCTTAATCAAATCTTTCGTCTCCTTAGACAGCTCACTGGTATCCTCTGTAACTATCCTACCGCCTATTTCTACCGCGCACTCAGTAATAATATCTCTGAAATTATTGTTCCTTGTTTCTAGGGTAATGTCGCCATCCTCGGTTAGAGCCGAATACCTTTTCTGTAGCGAGATCCTGAACTCTTCTGCCACAAAACGCACAAATACCACAAAACGCAAGGCTCCTGTGGTATTCTCCACTCCATGTACGCTTAGTAGGTTGTGTCAGAAAACGTCCAAGGAGAAGAAAACATTTCCTGGGGGTGCAACAAGAAGCACAGAAAGTTAAGTTTTCATGCACTGAAGGAGTAGTTTACAGCATCCTTCCCACTTGCGGCAAGGTATACATCGGCTTGTTTGGCCGATGTAATAATGGGAGCCTATGGGAGCACAAGAAGTCGTTAAGGACTGGCCCCAGTTACAACCTTACCTTACATTGCAGAAAATGCAATGATGGCATGGGTCGAGCCCTTTAGTATGACACGACTGTGTTAAAGAAATGCAAGGACGCGATCGCCCGACAGCTCATTAAATCATATCCCGTTGTAAGGCCTGGGGCTGGCTACGTCAGTTCTGTCACATTGATGCTGCATAGTTATGAATACGCCTTTCTATATAGATATGGACGATTATAGCTCCTCTCAAGATACGTCACCTGCGGCATATATTCTGTGTGTTTGCATAAGAAAAAAGAATTATTGAAAGTGTAGCGCGCCGTCCTGTGCTTCTTTTTCTGTGTCATCTTTTAGGGCGGAAAATTGTTTAATAACTAAGAACCAACAAGCCCAGCTTGGAGTTTTGCTTCTGGTTTATGTGCCGCATCATGAGCCTCTGCCCCATACAGCTTGCCAGACCTTACCCGACCTCTCCATTCCCCGTCCCATCGTCCGCCCCGCCCACAAGATCCAATGAACTGTGGGAAGATCTTATTTGACGACACCCCATACTGTGCTTGATGCGTACCGGGACTTTGAAAGTTTGACCGTCAGAACTCGGTGACCTCAAGTCCAGGAGCTTCCTGAGCCAGGCTTCACCTAGTCGTTAGCTGCTTCTTTTTGCTCTGCAATATTCAACTATGCAATCCCGCCCATTGGAATTCCATGCATCGGATTGGCATTGACATTATTTTTTTGTCCACGGTCACTTTGTGGCTGTGGTTACGTATGAGGAAAAACAAGAAGCGAATGATGTCCCGGAAAGAGCGCTGGCGAAAGGCCCAACTCAAATTAGGATTCTCCACCGAAGCGGTGGCCTTGTGGTAGAGCATCCGCCTCGCATTCGGGAGGTACCGGGTTCGATCCCTGGTGCCGCCGGGTACCCACCGGTTTTTAAATGGGTGCAAGCTTTCCCCCGGCCTGGTGCTCGGCTCTTCTCGGGTGAAATGCTTGGGAAAAGGGGTCACGGCCCAAATAGTTGCGCCGATGTGGCAGTGATTCGTTCCGCCATCGGACAACAATAAGTCCGCCTTGCGCGGCAACAGCCCATTATGTGGCCCTTTTTCTTTTTTTTTTTTTTTTTTAGGACTGCTGCAGCTGAGGCTCTAAGGGAGCACTTCAGGTGAGGGGTCAAAGGAAGTACCTTTGAAAGACAAACAGAACCACCTATGCAGGCTGCGAGGTTCGAAACTGGGTTTGGGCCCACTGCGGAGGAGGGGCGCGCAGCGGGGTTTACGGAGCTTCTCCCAAACGCACACCCCTGGAAAAGCCGAGCGCCAGGCCGGGGGACGCTTGTACCCATTTTTACCGGTGGGTGTCCGGCGGTGGGTTTCGAACTAACCACCTCCCGCAGCCGAGACGGGCGCTCTAACCATTAGGCCACGGCTTGTTGTCTTTTGAATTGTTTGCCCCTCACCATTAGTGCGGTAGATACGGTTTACTTTTATTGAAAGATGGGTTTTCAGCGTCCCAACTGGGCTTAAGCTTGATGCAGTGCTTCCCTAGACGCTATTTTAATGATTGACAATTTCGCCCAAACTACTGCTCGCGTGGAACGTCCGAGTACAAGACAATTTTGTGTTGCTTCCAAATTAAGCGATTCTCTAGGAATGTTTGGGGCTACAAAACAGTAGACCCTGTTCAATAACTACGATGTGGTTGCTATCATGACTTATCTTCATTGCGAATATGATAGTTGCTTGTGGACCTTTCCTCTTTTTGCTGTTTAGCATTATACACCCGTGGACTAAGGTCAAACCCACTGTGATGCTTTGCACAAGCACCTTCTTTCCACGAGATTAAGAACACCAAAAAAAATAAAATTCACCGCTAATGAAGACCTATCTTAGTCATGCAGCTCTAAACTAAATAACATAGGAGACTAATTTGTATCAGCGTAGAATAAATACCGCAGAAATACAACCCTTGACGTCATCATTAAAATACAAGGTATCTGCCCCTAATCCGTTTATTTTTAAAATTTCAGTAAACAGTTTTATCAGGAATACGTGTCAGAACATTTGGCGCCAATAACTGCAAATGTTAAATGATGGTCTCTTCAGGAATGTAGGAAATGCATAGGAGGCAGTTAAACAAACAGGAAGGTACTTGCAATGTATTTTCAGTTCGATACGTAATAGTAATTTGTGGCTTAAGGTACTGACCGGACATCGGAAACTTGTTTTACACGCTTTGAATACCTTTCAAACTAATGTATTTATACCATTTATTACGAATGCTAACCAAAAACGCAGTCGCTCAGTTTCAGCTGAACACATTTTTTAGAACTGCATGAATATCCATAAAGGAAGTTTCATAACGACAAGGGCAGTACTGCGAGCTACATGATTTATAACAAAATTTTGTGGGAAAAAGAGCAATTCATCTTGAATGACTCTGTTTCTTTAAAATAATGTGCATGTGTTCCAAAATAGCCGAAAAAATAATTCTAAACATAAATAAAATTTGTACAGTCCAACAAGACACCCCTTCTAAATTACCATGATTTCTGAACAGTGTACCAACGGTTATCCGACTGTTCAATTCGAGCAAAAAACGGAAACTTATCTTCCTAATGCCGATTACAGGTAGCCAGGATTTCAAATTTTACTAATATATAAAACTGCATTTCCTCTGCTAAATTGTTTCGTAAGAGGACCTCCCTAGTACCCCGCCAGGGTGGCGCAGTGGTTACGGCGCTCGACTACTGTTCCCAAGGACGCGGGATCGAATCCCGGCCGCGGCGGCCGCTTTTCGATGGAGGCGAAAAGCAAGGCGCCCGTGTTCTGTGCAATGTCAGTGCACGTTAAAGAACCCCAGGTGGTCGAAATTACCGGAGGCCTCCACTATGGCGTCTCTCATAGCCCGAGTTGCTTGGGACGGTATACCCCACAAGCCAAACCAAACCAGGACCTCCCTAGTGATTGCCTCTCGTTCTCTCTAAAGATTAGGATAGCACCGGTGATCATTTAGTGCCGTCTGAATCACGCCTACGCAAAAAAGTTAAAGAGCGAAATGACCGCTGGCACCCCAAACAACTCGAAGGTAATAGCTTGGCGCCGAATTCCGAAGCTATGAAACTGGATGCAAGGAAGTCATGACATTGGAAACATTCCGGTGAGAAATTTACGCACGGAATTGAGGAACGAAACATATACGCTCCCTTCTTCCCCCCTCCTGCGAGACGACGATAAGGTAAGGTGGGTCGCGAAGCCAAAACATCGCAATTTTTCAAAGAGCCCCAGCGAAGATGACGACATAATCAATCCTGACGCGCGGATCATTCTCCTGGCTTGTCACAGTAAATATAGTGGCCGTGCAAGGATTAGCGGCATACTTTAAGCAACTTAAGCGCTTCACACAATCTAAGAAAGCTGAAGAAGTCTTGATTACACAATTTCCTATTCATAATATTGCAGCCTACGTGTCAGTATGGTATGGTATGGTAAGGCATGTCAGCGAGCAGATGTAGGGGAAACCAAAGGCTCGTTAGGATGTACATAAAAAAACCAATATCGCAGAACATAGGAAAGCATAAGAAATTGTTTCGCTTATCTGCGTGATTACATCACTCATTAGCATTTATCAATAACAATAAAACGCCTCAATGCTTTCTATGCTGTGATTGCTCGTTTTCTTGTTTTATCTGTGTTTAACAAGCCCCTCATTCCCACAGCATCTGTTGGCTGATTAGCGTAAATGTGATGTGGCATCAGCCAGCTTTGTCATCATAAGATTTCCGAGCAGGGTTATCAAGCAGCTCCCACATTCCCTAAGCTTGATACTCATATAAACAAATGCTTTGCGAGCGCGTCCACCGCTATATACGAAAGTGGGGCTATAGGAAGCATTCTCAATCATTGGATTCCTGCTTTATTGAAAACGCAATATTCTATTGAAATTGAAAGCCACAACTGTGCCATAATTGGTACAGTGCCTAAAGCGAAATTCAGGGTTGCAGTTTCTGATCTCATCGGCGGCTTGTGTACTTCATTCTATTTTATAATCGATAACCTCCCTGCCATCCCTCCTCATCTTTATCCTCCTCCTTTAAAATCGAATATCTTCATGATTATTGTTTTTACATTGGTTAACAAAAACAAATTTGTTTTGGTGGGTGTATATTGTCGTTTTTTCTTTTTGGTGTAATATAGCATGAGGTGTTAAATTATGAAAGATCACTGAGTGAGGGTTGAGGGGGAGCTTCAGATCGAAAGCCGAGCCAATGCTTCGACAAAGGGACTTGGCTTCGTCTGGGCTATAGTATGACATATTACGCGCGTCACTCGAACACTTCAGGGATGCCAGAATTTATTAATTCGGCAATGCAAACTGGTCCCCGAGCTGCGCACAATATCTCACTTAAAGCGCCTGTAAAACATTCGACTAGAGCATCGCTGGTTTGTGTCTCGCATTGTTAACTAACATGCCCTGTTCGTGCACAAGTATACGCACTTAAGGATATACAACTGTGTGACCTTAAGCAGCGTACTTCATTCTAGACATGTATGTGAATAGCCTGACATTGCCAACAATGACCAGACAGTTTCTAGCGTCCCACCCTCACAACAGTTCCAGTTGCCTCACTTGGGACGTTCACATATCCCTTGACAACCTACGGAATTTCCTTTCTGGTACCTCTCCTTCGCCGCGTTTTCTGCCCTGACGAGCCCTGTGTACGCTCAAATGGCACGGCGCTAATTCATTTTAATGCAGTGATAGCACCTCCTTCATAAAAACTCAGCGTGTTTTGAAGTTAAGCCTAAAGAACAAGCTAGTGGCGCTTACTTCTCCTGAAATAGCCCCATTAGTCACCAAAAGTACTGCACATCTACAGCTATGATTGTTTTTGCAGCGCGTAGCC
>JAJIZL010043144.1:0-37983 GCA_023969395.1 Amblyomma maculatum
GATTGCGTACATCGAAGGGACAAAATCCGAATGCTTTGGCGAGAACGAAGACGAGTTGTATGGTAAAAAAAAAAAAAAAACACTGTGCGTCGTGCAAGAGTGTCAAGTGCGTCATATGCTCCGAGCGGCAAAAACAGATACTACAGGTACAGCTGCAGCGGAAAAAGATTAGCACAAGTGACCCATGACCGGAGCGGAAAAACTGCGAGACGCGGCGCTATGGGCATTGGCGTCCGAGTGTCGAGGAGGCTTTGAAGTGAGAGATCACGCTTACAGGCCACTTCTTTGTTCCTATGTGCGGCGGGTACAACGACATCAAGAAATCCAACTTGTTGACACCGCCAATCAATCTGTTGTATTCAGCGGTTACCTGCGGGTAGTGCATGTCAACAAGTTCTTTGGCTGGTTCACTGGACCGTTTCACCGTTGTGAGAATCCCCAGTCCTGTTAACGGGACCATTGTCATGCCACTGCACTATGACCACGTCCTCTTCTTCGGTAATCCGGAAATCATGATTTCCACGCCCTGCTTTCTTCAATTCCTTCACCTTTCAGCTGTCAGTCAAGAAGGCTGTTGGACTTTATAGTTCCAGGGGCCATAATGTCCTGGAATTTGAGCTCTCAACAATGGCACTCACGAAAAGTAGCTATCCATAAAACACCTGATCTTCTGGCCGCGGGCAATATGTTCTAGCTGCCAGATGGATTACCATAGATCCACCAAGGCCCAAGTATGAGGGGTCTGGGCTCGCCTTTCGCCTGGTAAATCTCAAACTGATGAGCCATACCATCTGAACTGCAGCGTAGAAACACTTGATGCCTGCAGGATTGGGCATGTTTTTTTACGAACTATTTTCCAGGGGCGCTCCCTGTAAAAGGTACATCGGTTCATCAGTGGTGGTCTTTTCGAGTGGTACCAAATTAAGGCATCGACTTCTCATTGCATCAATAATTGGGGCCGCGTTCCAAAACTTGTTATTGGTTTATTCCCTTCGAGCATTTGAGTATGTGACGTGCAGCGCTTTTCGCAGCTTGAAAAATCGCTTGCAGATCATTGCTTCAGCAATAGTAGGTATTTTGGTGTCCTCTTGCCAATACATACGCACTCCAGGAAATTTGAGGAGTGCCATGCGCATCATCATACAAAAAATAAATAATTTCTCTCGTGTGACATTTGGCTGAGCTCCATCTATCTGTAGAGCATACATGGTGGTGTAGTCAGCGTGGCCACCAAAACCCATGCCTGTAAAGTGCTTGCTGAAGTACTCAAGTGGCGCTAAGGGAGCTAATCCGCACCTGGGGAGGAAGGAGCCTGCAGTGTTTTGTGGCGAAAAATCCTTTCTAATGCATTTCACTTTCGTTTTATTTCTTCTGGGTGAAAGTCGACATTTTTTTGCATGCTCGTCACTGCTGCTGACGCAATAGTCTGCCGCCGCAGGCTCTTCGGTTTAAGTCTAATATAAAAAAATTTGAAGAAATAAATATTAGCAATGTTTAGAATTTTTATTTTACTAAATGAAATACTGCTCACGCATTGAATGGCAAGAGAAATACAGGTCGCTGTGAAATAAATTATACTTAAGCATGCAGTAAAAAAAAAACTAAAAAACTCACCACCATTCTGCGACTTCACAGGAGAAATCACAATCCCGACACATTCCCATCCTCTATATTTGCCATAATTGCGTGAGCCTACGTAGTTGATGCTTTTGGATGGCCCAGAGAATGTTCTTAAACACTTAAAATACACAAAAAGAGCGTTTAGAAGAGAAAGAGAAGAAGCTCTAAGCGAAGTCGAAAAAAAAGGTTCTGCTATTAATTAGTCCTGAGGCCCCAAGTGTACAATGCAATGCAAGTGTTTTCCAATGTGGTGTAGCGCGCTCCCTAAATCAACCTGCAAAAACTACCTATTAGCATTACATATAAACCTTATAGTATAAGATGATATAAATTTTATCTTCATAGAGGTTATTTCGAAGCTATAACGACAAACATTCTGGTGCACTCGCGAGCAGATCCATAAGTGCCGGCGTCCCATATTGAGGAAAAAGTTCACTCCACTTGCGTCATAATGAAGCCGGGTGGCACTAGTTGTCCACTCAGGAAGTGTACAAATGCGCATGCCGCGTCTCAAGCCTGTTCAAGTAATAAGCAGAGCATGGCGCGTCTTGTAAGTTGATGTGTACAATTATACACGTTACCGCTGAAGGGAATATTGAGTTTTATTCGTACATGTGGCTTGCTCACCTTAGGTGATAATGACGTTTAGTGGATCACCGCACTGGTTTGCCAAAAACGCAGTATACCTAGGATTGCGTCCTCTATCTCTGCACACATTTCAAAAGCAACATCATAAGGCAACAAGATACCTACAGATATAACTCAGCGCATGTAAAATGTTTAGTCTTGCAAACACTAAAGCAAGAACAGCTACTTTTAAATACTTTTAGGCCTATGCTGCCACAACTGCCGCCAAGAGATTTACTATGTTCCCATTTAGAACCGGAGGTCTGAAGTCGATCTGGAGCAAATACCAGGAAAAGCCACATGCCAGTAATTGCCCCGTCCTAGTCCAATGCTAGACCTCGGGCCCAAGACTTTTCAGTCGGAGATTGAGCTTGAACGTTTCCAGTTACATGAAACTAAAGTATTGCCAGCAGTAAAATTTAATATTTCTGTAGAATGTCCTGTTAGATGTGACTGCTGCCTCTGAGAAGTCAATACTTAGCCAATGGGGATACTGCTTTGAGCAAGCTAGCGAGATTTCTCCAAAGGGCATAGGTGACAGATCTGAGTTATCTAAGAGGGAGTCAATTTATTTTAAAGCAGTATTAGATAATAAGGCTGCTGTGTGCTGGACCGAGGCGTGCATGTATTGGTATATTGTAATCAACACCAGTCTATCCAGTCTGTAAGACAAAGGCCCCTCCCGCAGCTTTCCAATTGACCCTATCCTTCTATACATGTTACTTCGCGCCCTTATCGCGTTTTAATCTTATACAGATGTCTGACTGTCCCCTTCTCTGGTTGCCCTCTCTTGGATTCCATTCTTTTACACTAAACAACCTTAAATATCATTCTTTCGCATAACATACCCTGGCTACACGAATTTCATCATGAGTGAGACAACTAATTTAATCAGAAAGCAGTGTGCAAAGTAGAATAGCCTCGGCTACCTTAAAGGTCTTGAACTGGCTACACATGAAATCGAGCTGGTAACTTATAAAGCATTCATGAGACAAGCCTCGTGATATGCAGCTATGGTATGCGATCTGTACATGGAAGCTAATATTACAAAACTAGAAAACCTTCCAAAGAAGCTCATCTGGATTTTCTTTTAACTTGCATATGGGCTAGCAAGGGAGATCTGAATTGAAATCGCTAACTGAACACATGAGATTATGCTTAGTATGAGCTTTGGACCTTGCATTGCCTAATATTTTTATTCCTACCTTTATATATGTTGCTCTGATTATTTGCTTTTCCTTCACATGCACACATTTGTATTCTTGTATCTTGAAATAGGACTGCATTACACTCCTCGCAATCTAATATTGAAACATTACAATGTCATAATCATCAATGCGTACACTGGTCATAGCACTCATTTTACAACGCCTGGCTCGGCATGAGGTTCATGGAGCGTTGTGCTTTTTCTGTTTCGATTTTCATCCTTGGCTGGTGTTATGTGTTATAGTTTAGGTATGATGCTTGTTGGTATTGCCTTGTAACAATTTCCTTACATCATTGCCCTCAGAGATGTATTACCGATAATGTACATTTACTGTAACACGCACTGCCACTATACACTCTTACAAAGGCTGACAGCATTCCTGAATAAAATACATAAACTAATGCTGCTTACTTGATCTGTTCTACTTCTACCCTTAAAGTTATGACAGTCATCTTCCTTTTTATTACAGCTCACTGCACTGTTCGCATATTGATTTCATTGCTGTTTCGTTACCTCCTAAGTTTGTTTATTGATTTTACTTACACATTTCAGTATATGCTACGTTTGTCCTCTGAAGAGTATTTTAACTTTGCATATTCTATGCATAAAATATTGCTGCAAATTGATCCAGTTAACGTTTCCTCATTACTATGTCAGTGATCTCAGCAAAAACGAAGGTCGTCTTTTGGGAATATTCCCAAGTGCAGCGCAGTACACAGCAATAAAATGTGGTCCTTTAAAGGTCCCCTGAAACTGCCACCAAGAAGTCACTGAGAAATGTGTTCAGTGTGTAGAACAAATCCTTTTGAGCATTAACCCAAAGTATAACTCATTGGAACAAAGCCAACGATTTATTATTAATTTTTAAAAACAGCGCGTCTCTCATAGCCTGAGTCGCTTTGGGACGTTAAACCCCACAAACCAAACCAAACCTTTTTAAAAACAGCGTTTTTTGAAATTCGCGGGCAGAGGTGTCGTCACTTGGCGGTGTCGCATGGAACTATTTCCTTAAACTGTGACGTAACGGGTGAGTTGACTGGCAAGGCTTGCTAGAAGCTGCCATTCGCTGCGGCCACTGCAGCCATGAGGTCACGGACACACTTCCGGTAGCTGCGAAAGTCGTCTGCTCGTGCGCTGCTCAACTATGTGCGCGCTGTTGTTACACAGCTCGCCGCCCTTATCGGTTATGGGGCCATTGCCCATCAAGTACAACAACCGAAGCGACGCTGTGATTGGCGGAACGAAGCTGCATTTACAAATATCTTATTTATATAACGTGGTTTTAGGAGTACCGGAGTGTCGTCCGACGAGACGCCAACAGTACGGTCAAGCACCGCATGATGGCAGCACCTCCTCGACCGCCGTAAACACCGCCGCTGTGGCCCCTCCTCCCGCATACCGTTCACGAACGACACGGCGGATCGTTAGCACCGATGTCCGAAATAAAGCGTGCTAAAATTTGTTGGCGTCTGGAATACTGAGCCGAATATCAAGTATAAAGCCCTCGTGAGGATCGCTGACCAGCAGGAAATTGCTGGTATGAGCGACAGCCGTGATACAAGCAAGTTTCTGCTCAAGCCAGCTGCTGCTGGTGCATTTCGGCTTATCCGATCTGCTCGTACTAGTTCTGCGATTAATGCGTCGCCAGAGTTAATCCTATAATTATTTTACTATGGCAGAATTCACATAAGGTAGTTTCATAAGTAGGCGATTTATGACAGCGTTGATCAGGTCCAAAGCGCCGACCGCCGCGGCTTCGAAGCGAAACAATTCAGGCCTAGCGATGACTAGGGACGGTCCCGCACGGCGTCGTCGTTCGCCGCGCTCGCGCGCCCCACCCCTGCGGTAATTGTGTAACGTACATCAGCCTGCTCGCGGCATTTCGTGCTGCAAGCGTTGCGAACTCGTGTATTTTCATAGCTAAGGCCGCGCAGTTTTTGACGTTCTGTTTAGCAACCAGCCGTTCAAACCATACTGCAGGCAACACAAGGATTCAGTACGCAGTCGCTGCGCTGTCTGCCGTAATCGAAGACGTCGGGCGGCATCATATTCTATACATCGGTCTTTGAACGTGATACAGTGGGCAAACGAATAACTTTGTGAAGCAGACCCGCTCATACGTTTCGCGCATTCGGGTGCCGGCGAGTAGCCTCCGTCAACAGACGCCGCCATAACCTCGGTTAACGACGCAAACCGAGGTCGCCAAGCTCGGTTTTCGACAACCGCGGTTAGTGGTGTAACCATGGCTTAGTCCGCCGTGTAACATGGGCTAACCATGGGTTCGTGGTTACACTAGCCGTCGCTGCGCGAACTGGCGAACTCCTCAGGCGTGAGCGAGCGAGGACGGGTTGACGCGAGTACGCCAGCAAGCGAGCGAGCGCGCGGCAACCGGAAGTTCGTCGAAGTGACGTATTTCTGGGCGGAGCTTTGAACTTGCTTGTAATCTTTATTTTTTTATGGCTCCCTTCGGTGTCCGAGTTGAGAGGCAAAATTGGAAGGGTCATTTTTAATCGCCGATATCTCTGGTGTTGCAGAACCTAGATCGAAAATTTTTGCGGGAGAATGATGGGTGGCGCAATATCTATTAGTGTTATGGCGTTGTTTACCCTTCTTGGTGACCCATTTCAGGGCACCTTTAACATCATTGCTAGAACAGGAAGTATACACAGGCAGATTGTAACGAGGTGCTGCAATTTCAAGTTCAAGGCTACATTTCAATTGGCATTACAGAGGTGGTTAAAACCTTTTGGCATTCAATTCTTGACGTATTTTCGAGAAATAATGTCAAATTCGATAAACAGCTAAAAGAGCAGAAAAATATCCTTATAGCTAGAATGTGTAAATCTGCATACATGCATACATGTCTGCAAAATACATATCGTTGCTTCAAAGCGGAAATATGGCAAACGCTTCCAACAATGACATCCCCTTCAGATGCTCATGCCTCTCAAATCTCTCAATGCTGTAGCACGCAGCGTCATTTCGAAGACACTGTCATCAGATGTGTTCCTTAAAGCTGTGTCCATAAGCAACGCCTTGTGACTAGCAAGTTTATCAAGCATCTCTCCGTACACGAGCAGATGTCTGTAGTCCCAGGTGCACTGGAAAGGTGCAGCATAAACGCTCTCAGCACAATGAATTATTTTTAACAAGCAGTACCCATTATTGCTGCTTCTACTTATGCCTGTGTACATACTAGGGTGAATATGAATAATGGAAAAAATGTCATGTCTGCACATGGCAGACCTAAAAGTAATTGTAGAAACGATATCCTGCAGTCTGCACCTCGCAGAGCTACCAATAATTCCAAAAACTATATACTCTGTTATCACCTGGCACAGCTAAGTATCAATAGTTGCAGAATAATTGGATAAAAGCTATATACACTTCTGTACCTGGCAGAGCTAACAGTAAATAGTGGGAAAACAGCTATATACAGTTTTGCACTTAGCAGGGCCAAAGATATAAAATGCAAAATCTATGCGCTGTGTCTGCACCTGGCAGAGAAGAAAACATAAATAATCATGAACGTGTAAACCTAAATTTTAGAAGGGTGAATCTGATTATAGAGTCGAAGTGTTAGTAGGCCGATAGCTTGAACCAAAAGTTCTTGATGCGCCCCAGGTACTTTTTACAAGCTGCCAACTACTGAAGAGAACAGAGGTTCACTACAGTGACCGGTGAAGCAACTTGCTTGGTAAATAGCTCTCTATTCACAACTCTGATAATTGCACATAAGAAAGCAAAAATAGCAAACATAATGAGAATACATATATTAGCATAGCAGTATCAGTAATGAGAATAGAACGACATATGTATTAGTACACAAGTATCAAACTCAACAATTTTCCAATGAAACATATAATGTAACTCGAGAATAGTTAAACATGTGAGAGCTACCTCGAAATATCCTTGAACATGGTTACAGCAGCTTTTCCACAAAATAATTCCATAACTGCAATAAAAACAAGTGCAACAACGATGATGCATATGGACTTCGTCCCACCTTGCCCCATGGCGGCCATACCTTCATGGTCGCCTATCTTCCTGCGTTTGGTTGGAGCCTGGAGACATTGAAGCGTTATAATTTCAGCTGCTCTCCCAGTGTCTGTAGTGTAGACTTCCCAAACGCTTCCGAACTGGTTGCTCGTTAGCTGAGGGGGTGACATCATCTCTGTGCTTTCATCGTCAGCAAACGAGTTCTGTCCACAGGTTACGGTGAAGGCGACTGCATAGTGTAAGTGGGCCATACCGTCACCTGCTCTCCCTGTTCACCTCTTTTGCGGTTACTAAGAATAACAAACATCGTGTAATGCAGCCTTTGGGGAAACACACTCCAGGAAAGATGTTAGTAATATGTTTTAATGAAACTCGAGAATAATGAAAGATGTCTGAGAGCTACTTCGATACATCCTTGAACATGGTTACAGAAGCTTTTCTACGAACAAATTCTATAACTGCAATAAAAAAAGTGCTACAACGATGTTGCATATGGACTTCGTCCAATAGTACACAAGCATCAAACACTGATTTTCCAATGAAACATGTAATGGAACTCGAGAAAAATGAAACATGTCTGAGAGCTATTTCGAAATATCCTTGAACATGGTTACAGCAGCTTTTCCACAAAATAATTCCATAACTGCAATAAAAAAAAGTGCAACAACGATGATGCATATGGACTTCGTCCCACCTTGCCCCATGGCGGCCATACCTTCATGGTCGCCTATTTTCCTGCGTTTGGTTGAAGCCTGAAGACATTGGAGCGTTATAATTTCAGCTGCTCCCAGTGTCTGTAGTGTAGACTGTTTCCAAACACTTCCAAACCGGTTGCTCGGCAGCTGAGGGGGTGACATCATTTCTGTACTTTCATCGTCAGCAAACGAGTTCTGTCCACAGGTTATGGTGAAGGCGACTGCATAGTGTAAGCGGACCATACCGTCACCTCCTATCCCTGTTCACCTCTTTTGCGGTTAGTAAGAGTAAAAACATCGTGTAATGCAGCCTTTGGGGAAACACCCCAGGAAAGATGTTAGTAATATGTTTTAATGAAACTCGAGAATAATGAAACATGTCTGAGAGCTACTTCGAAACATCCTTGAACATAGTTACAGCAGCTTTTCCACAAAATAATTCTATAACTGCAATAAGGAAAAGTGCAACGATAATGCATATGGACTTCGTCCATTAGTACACAAGTATCAAACACTGAATGATCTTCCAATGAAACATGTAATGCAACTCGAGAATAATGAAACATGTCTGAGAGCTACTTCGAAATATCCTTGAACATGGTTACAGCAGCTTTTCCACAAAATAATTCCATAACTGCAATAAAAAAAGTGCAACAACGATGATGCATATGGACTTCGTCCATTAGAATACAAGTATCAAACACTCAACAATTTTCCAATGAAACATGTAATGGAACTCGAGGATAATGAAACATGTCTGAGAGCTACTTGGAAATATCCTTGAACATGGTTACAGCAGCTTTTCCACAGAATAATTCTATAACTGCAATAAAAAAAAAAATGTGCAACAACAATGATGCATATGGACTTCGTCCCACCTTGCCCCATGGCGGCCATACCTTCATGGTCGCCTATCTTCCTGCGTTTGGTTGCAGCCTGGAGACATTGGAGCGTTATAATTTCAGCTGCTCCCAGTGTCTGTAGTGTAGAATGTTCCCAAACGCTTCAAAACTGGTTGCTCGGTAGCTGATGGGGTGACATCATCTCTGTGCTTTCAACGTCAGCAAACGAGTTCTGTCCACAGGTTACGGTGAAGGCGACTGCATAGTGTAAGCGGGCCATACCGTCACCTCCTATCCCTCTTCACTTCCCTTTTGCGGTTACTAATAACAAACATCGTGTAATAAAGCCTTTGGGGAAACACACCCCAGGAAAGATGTTAGTAATATGTTTTAATGAAACTCAAGAATAATGAAACATTTCTGAGAGCTACTTCGAAATATCCTTGAACATGGTCAAGCCGCAAGCCCCTCCGCCACGACAAGGCAGTGATCCATTAGGGGGCTTTCTCTGCATACCAACCTGCATTTTCTTCTACACTGTCAAGTTGATCAGGCGCGTTTGCAGCCTGCCAGCATAATTGGGTAGCCATGAGAAGTGCTGTTATCTTTAAAGATGAAACTTCAAGGACCCCAAGTGCAGCATTCCTGAGTTGTCAGACTGAGCAGATGAAAAACAGGTTGTGATGGAGACTCGAGATTGTGACCACCTCTAATCCGCTCATTCTCAGAGCAATTTACATCACACCACATTACGATGCTCTAAGCCAACGTCACACACATGCAAATGCATGGTTTTAATCCAGCCTCTTCCTTCTTCGATGGCATGCGGTCCACATTTACTGAAGCCACCTCACAACTGATGAAAGGTGGTTGTTAGCTGTCAGATGCGTCAGTACCGAAGGGGAGCTATGTTGTTGAAGGTTGTGCTGAACGCCTCTTACTTGTCCACATGCCATCATGTGTGTTCGTGGCACCATTAGGAGCCCCCCCCCCCCCCGAGCTTTGATAAAAAAAGGAAACTGGTGGAAATAATTATGGGTGAAGAGCAGCAGTGACACAATGTAAAACTTATTGTCATGTATGTGCAAATCCTTAACCAGATCTAAGTGTATAGGTGGCTAACAGAGGGTCATTAAAAAGAACGTGCAGTAGACCGTACTTGAGTAAAATGCAGTGTACGGCCGGCGGTACCGCAGCGCTCAAAAAAAGACAAAGAAGCTAGGTTGTGACGACACTTGCATGCTCACATACACAAGTGTCATGAGAAGGCAGATAGGTGCCAGTTGCTTTGGCTGATAGTAAGTTGTATTCATACGTGAATAGGTGCGACGGCTTGGTCTGTTGCTCTGGTGGGTGTCCGACTGCTGTTGAGACCGCCAACCGTTATGCCTCCTAATGAAATGAAGTGCTTCGCTGGGAGCAGTTGATTATTTTCAGATGACAACGGGACGAAAATCCGCGGTGATGTGAATGGCACGGGATGACAAGTGTCCGACAGTGTATGGTCGGTGCTCTAGGTAGGCTGTAGTTTTGAGGAGTGATGAAAGCCTTTGGGTGGTGTCCAATGTAACTGATGCAAAGAAGCAAAGACCAGTATAATGAGAATGACCAGATGCTAGTAGGTGAACATGAGTCGGACCGTTAGTAGTGGGAAGGATAGCTTCAGTACACATAGTGATTGTCGCACCTTGTGGTGAAGATTGGATAACAAGACAAGAGTTCTAAGCCAGTTGCATGGCTGCACTGGACACTAGAGATATCGCACCATTGTGTAGAAGAACTGCAGGCGGTGAGGTGCACGGCTGGGAAAAGGTGTCAAGGGACTTGCTTTAAGATAGTGACACCGTTCCCGAGATGCAGGAGGTGATTTGTTTAAACGACAGGCTCCTGAGGAGGAAGGCGCCGTGGCGCAAAGGAATTAGGTATCGGCTGGAAGTGGCTTTGCTTGCATTGGATTGGTTGTATGGGCTTGAAATGATGCTATCGTGCGGGTTAAAAACAATAGTGCTGGAGGACAGCCGCCTTGAAGTTATATAGGGTGGACCCAAGTGGTTTCAAAGTAAGGTGCTTGAACTAGCCACCTGGGAGATGGATTTTGAAGAGTTAGAATGTGATGAATTTACAAGAAATGGCGCGAATGTAAAGCATGGGACTCGAGTTGCGCACACCAAAGTTGGGAGTCATTGGCTTAGAAGGGTGATTAAGCTGTGCAACTGAGGGAACTTGGTGTGGCCGCCAGGCATCAGAAGAATTAGTGGGATGAGGCCCAGTATGACAGCCATGGAGCTGCAGGGAATGATAGTTACGGGATAGGCGGTGGCTGAGATGCGGCGAGTGCCCGGGGTCACCATTGTGGCGAGTAGACCATATCTATTGAAGCCGCTTCACGATGACAGATGAAAGGCAGCTGTCAGTGACGGATAACTTCAGTGCTGAAGGAAAGCCATGTTGTTGACCAGTACAGTACACTTCGTCATTCACATGCCGCTATGTGGCGGTTGCACTACACCTCTTCCCCACTTGAGTATATATGCAACTCTTCACATGGCCTTCCGCACAAATTCTGACATGAGTGAAAATTGAATGTAAAACACACTTTGTGATGCCAAAACGATTACTTCAGCTGTGCAAACTGGGAATACCATCAGTAACCACCGCAAACTTGACATCACGACAGCACAACCACCACACAAATCAGCATGCTCATTATCAATTTGATAATTAACACACTACATTGCACCCAGGCTCAAGCTCTGTTCATATACAGTGCTTAGGATGTAGTCGTTTCTCCCCTCTTCTCCGAAAGTTCTTCACACTGCAGTTCTAGAGTTTGAATCTTCTCTACAGTTCCACTACAGACAAGGGATTCAAACATTGACCTTTAGAAGCATTAATTACTACCTGCACTCTCAGATTATGCTGAGGTGGCCGTAACCGCACTTTCAAAAAGAAACTTGCCGCCAGTGGATATCGAACCCAGGCCGAAGCTGAGCGATCAGCATTGCTGGCCCCTGTGTTAGACTAATGCACAATCTCGGTAGTCAGTTTCTTCAGTTGTAAGCTACCAGTCTTTCATGCAGTGCTTGGGACGTAGTCTTCACCTCCTCTGCCAAAGTTCTCTTATGCTGCAGTTCCAGAGTAGCCCGCCACGATAGCTTAGTGGCCAGACAAAAAGCAAGGTGTAATGCACTGTGCGACGTCAGCGCACGTTAAAGAACCCTAGGAAGTTGAAATTTCCAGAGTAATTTCACTACAGCATTTCCCATAGCCTGAGTCACTTTGGAACTGGTCATCTCCTCTGATAAAGTGCATTGCTCGCCAACTTTTAAACTCTGCCTTTTAGCGCGAAAAGCATTACTATCTGCATTGTTGGATTTAGTCGAAGTGGCTCTGAAACCCAATTCTAGCAACCGCTCAAAAAGAAACTCCCCACCAGTGCATTTTAATCCTGGGCCAAAGCTGACAGGTAAGTTTTGCCAGCCGTTGTTTTAAATCACTGCTCAATCTTGGTAGCTAGTTAGGCTATGCTTGGAGTTTCAATGTCCTCTGAGCAACACCTCATGGCTCCTTCCTTGACGCAGACACATGAGATTGTGGTGCTGCCGGGTCTTTCAAGGAAGGTGCAGGAATGGCATAACCAGATGCCCTTGCTTGCATCCAATCTTCAGGCACTGCACTTTCTCCTTGAGGTATGAAAGAGGCAAGACCTTAATTTCAGAGCATATAGTGCCACAACACCAAATGTATAGCCTTGAAAACTTATCGAAACTTCAGGTGCCAGCTTTAAAACTGTCCTCGCACAATTCAGTGATGCCACAGGGTTGTTTTCAACAAGGAAACGTTCGCCCATTTTTATGTGCTGTTCCACTTCTTTGCTAGAGACGTGAGCACAGTGCCGCACTTCCGACATCCTTCTACTTAGCTGCGCCAGAGGTCTGTTGGTTGTTCGCAGCATTTTTTATCTTTCCAAGATAGCTTTCGAAATGGAACGCACTAAATTCATCAATCGTGCCATGTTGTATGCATTGCTCTACCAAATGGATCAACGAGTGTACATTATATACGAGCTGTTTAGACCCGTAAAATTTTCCAAACCCGTACACAAAACGCCTGTGCATATCCTTGGCGAATTTATTCATGGGCACATGATGCTCAGGAGAGGCGAGTAGTCGCAGAGCAACTTGCAATGTGATGAAATGCTTGTACAGCTCTTTCCTCAAAAAGGAGTTCAGTACCACAGGCCCCAGGTAGAATAAAAATGTACGAAACTCTGCAGCCTTCCAGCGGTCGAGTTCCATGGTCCCCCTTGACTTTCGCTGAAAGCACCTTGGGAATGATGTGGCGGCTCCTCGAAGCCTATCATTCAACTCATTTCGCTCGGTTCGGCTCAGCCTGAAGTGTGCCCCTGGCATATCCAGTTTCGCAGGAGCCGACGCATCACATATGTCACACTGACTCAGAAAATTCTCTCCCTATGCAGTTAGGCTTCACTCCTTGCAGCACCATGAGCAGCTCCACGTCTATGAAACCAGATTGAACCTTTTCACATATGAAACCTAGGTCAGCTGAAACTTCAGCTGCCACCTCCTCGTCAGAATGCTCCACATCCTCAAATTCTGGCAAACGGTGTCGCAATTCAGACTTCGAGTTTACGTAACTCCCGAAGCAGTTGACTGGCTTCGTTTGTTTTTTGCTGGGCATTGTGCCGGCACATGTTCCGGTAAATGGACATTTCTCGGGTGCATCTACACGGGAAAAGCGGACACCATATTAATGTTCAAGGATGTAAATGTGGATATGCCGGTATGATGCCGCTGGTCTTCTTTGGCACGAAATGATGAATCTGTCCATTCTTCTCCTTTTAGGATAGGAAATGTCAGCCTGTTGGCTATGTGCTGGCCTTTGTGGCTACATCGCTCGCAAGCATGATACCCCGTGTGGCCGGTTATAGCCTTGACAAAGCTGCTTGTTGAGGCATTGCATATTACTGTTCTCAGGCGCATATTGACCCAAACCCTTTTTTATAACAAGTCCCCTGCAACTCAAGTTGCAGACGTCATATAGGAAAAGGTGAGGATATTCCTCAAGGCAGGTCGGTTGCCCTGTGCCGCAGTAGGCACTGACTATAAAGGCACTGAACCTTTTATATTCATTATACGGCATAGTATCGGCCAAAGAGCGGTCTGCCTGCTCTTGTGCAGTGTAAGCCCACAAATGTTGGCATGGAGCTCGATACACCTGGGCACTACAGGTCCTTGCTGAACTGCCTGCTGTATGCCATCCGAAAGGCCAAAATGTACAAAGGAGCCATTGATGTCTAGGCTTGCTTTCCTCTGTGTCTGCATAACCTTTCTAGTTTCTTTTAGAAGCTCCACGATGCCATGTTGATGGCAGTAATCCACAACATCGTTTATGCAGGCATGAGTCATATTATGTTTGACAGCTTTTTGTTAAAATTTCTGTGCTGGCGAGCTGTGGTTGTCACGAGGGTCGCCTAAATACTTCTTCCTCTACAAATGTCTCCCCTGAGGGCAATGTATCGCAACTGAAAAACTGTCGTCGAGCATGTGCTGCTCGATGAAGAATCTTCGGGCTCGCTCAGGCCAGCTGGTGCAATGCTCTGCCGATCATGCTGGTGGCGACAGGGCTGTGCTGTTAACAGCCACTGGCATCGGCTCCGTCGGCGCAGACTTGCAACGATGAAGTTTGTCCGCTGTCATTGGGACAAGCCCCGTCGGCAGCAAAATGGTGCGATGAATCGCTAATGCAAGCTATCTCGGCGCTAGCTTGTAGTGGTGAAAGTAGTCCACTGCCGCTGGTGCCAGCGTCATCGGCGTTCACTTCGCTTCTCGGTCGCTTGTTGGAGGTGACCGCTCCTGAAGGTTGCAGAAGTGGTGTGGGTCAAATATCGCCCGAGGATGCTTTGCTATCAGCTGTACCCCTGCTGGCCGTCAAGCGAGCAAATGTTGATATCCTATGCGGTCGCGGGACGTTGAGCTCTTTCAAGATTTTTTTATACTCTATTATAGTACTTCCGCCACCTGTCACTCATTCTAGAGTGCAACAGCGTTTGCTCAGCCTTTAAATGAGAGAAATGAAACTACTCGGCCTGTCGACGCTGCCACTATTGGAAACTATAGCTGCCACGGAATAGCAATGCACACACAAAGCTACAGCTACATCCAACAGCGGGAGGAGCTAACGATACCAGTTCAGATAACCAAGTGAGCAGCCATGAAATGACCTTGTAGCAGCGGCGATGGAAGCCGCCGCCTTCTTAGTATGGTCTCTTGAAAAACCTGTTTCAGTTTCACAGCTCCGCGCTCCGCCACGGCCGGTCTCGAGATAGAGAGCTCCACTAGGCAGACCTCAATGGCGGTTGCGCGCTGTAGTCGCGTTTTTGGACATCGTCTGCTGGCGCGGTTGCTTAGTTGTTTCGTTCACTGCTGTGACGACAGAGAAGTTGGATTTTGTAGCGGGAAGCTACACTACGCAGGGCAGAGAAGAGTTTAGCGTCTCTTGGAGGGCAAGTTATGCTCATGCGCGAAAACCGAGTGATGTCATGCAAAGCGCGTGCGCGTCGCCTCCTCGCCACAGCCGGTCCCTGCCGCCGCCAGCGCGCGCGCTTCTCTCCGACGCGTGACCTTGTTGTTGTTGTGGCTGTAGGAAAAGGAAAAGAGAACGCACGAGCCTGCTACTGGCTTTGTAGCCCAGCCACCTCCGCTGCCTCGTGCGGACAGAAGAGAAACTAGAGAAGAAAGAAAAAGAAGAGAGAGAGAGAGAGAGAGAAAGGCGCGCCGCAACAACAGCCGTCGTCCACCACCGAAGTTGTGGCGTGTGCAACGATGGCCTACAACACATAAAAATTTGGTGGCAGGCTAGCAAGCGGCGGGGGCCTACCTGTTCCAGCCCCATCAGCAGGAGCCGTGTTTACGACAGCTGCCTCGCGTACTGCACATGAGCGAGGAGGGTGCGCCGCGTGTATATAATGCGCTCGACGGGGAACAGACGGACACGCTCGACATGGAAGCCAAGGAAAGTTTAGCTGCTGCCGAACGGCGCAGAAGGCTGGACAAATTAACTTCTGATCCTGAGGTAGTCGCCTGGCAGTTGGCCGCTGAGCAGCGGAAGAGAGATCGAGCTAATGCGAAACGTGATGCCGAAACGCTAGAACAACGTGACGAACGGCTAGCGAAAAGACGTCGCCAGAAAGCTGAACGACGTGCTATGGCCACTGCCAAAGCCACTAGTCAGCAGCAGCAGCTTTTTGCTCTACGTATATCCCAGAGCTAAGCCATCAGCATAATTTTTCAAGCAGTCTTAAGGCGAAAACCTTTAATGCTTCATCGTTGTCGACAGGTTGCCAACACAGGTGTCACGCTTTCGAAAGTGAGCGTTAACAATTAATTAGTAAACCTTGTCTCCACCGGGAATCGAACTTCCATTCTTTGGATCCCCATCCCAGCACTTTACCATCTACACCAAAGACACGGATCCTGAAACGCTCTTCATAATTCCCCGTGCCTGCAGTGAGGATGATAGCGGGATGCCGCCAGTGACAGATATTGCGCCATTCGTCTCCTGTAAACGAATTATAGAACGGGAAACTTTGATACCTTCAATGAAATGCTGGTTGTGTTCGACAAGGGGCGCGCAATGTACCGTCACGACAGGTCATGACATCACCTGTCTGTGCGGCGCCTTTCATTTGCCGCTTCCAGAAACGCCGCACCACACAGAAAACAGAAGCTGTGGCTGTGGCTGTAAGAAGAAGGGAAAGAAAATGCACGGGCCTGCTACTGGCTCTGTAGCTGTACCACCTCCGCTGCCTCGTGCGGACAGAAGGGCCCGCCGGGGTGGTGCAGTGGAGGAAATAAAGAAAGGAAAAAGGAGAGAAAGACGCGCGCCGGTAACCATAGCCGTCGTCCACCACCGAAGCAGTGATGGGTGCAATGATGGCCTACAACAAATTAAATTCGGTGGCTGGCTAGCCTCCGCCGTAGCGGCGTTGACCTACCGTCCCAACCCCTTAGGCCAGGAACTGCCACCCTTCACCACAGCTCTACCAGAAAACAGAAGCAGACTTAGATGCCTAGGAGGCATTATAACAGCAGGCATCAGCGGCGTTTGAAATTGATTTAAAGGATGAAAAAGGCGCACTATCTCACAATCCTCCGCAGACATATATGTACCACGTACGCCGTAAAGGAAGGGAGGAAGGTGGGAGTGAAATAATAGAGAGACATAGAGGTGCTGTAGTGTAGGGCTACGATCTATCGCACTATAATGGCTTTCGCCTCTTTAGTGGTCCAAAGCGCCCTCTAGAGTTTTCTTTCGCGCGCCGTTGGCGTTCACATTGATTACGACGCATTCTCTACAATAAAATCCCTGCACTTGATTACTTCAAGTTTGTGTCAAACATGTCATTTTGTTTTGAGTCCGGCTGCACAAATATCGTGTAAAGAGACGCGATGCCGGTCAACATGCATATATTTTAACAGGTGTTACAAAGAAAGACTACTGTGGCCGTGAGCGAGGGCACCGAGACAGCTGAACCAGCGAACAAGGGCACGAGGAACGCGGCCCACACTTCAACGTCGAATACTTCGTCCGATTGCGCTCCTTCTCCATCTACCTCTAATGCACGTGTCACTGCCCCCTCCTCTGGAGCATCGCCCCGATGCGGTGTTACCGTAGGACAAACGACAGAGGAGAAAGCGTTGAAGATTTACACCACGAGTCGGATCACAGAATGCAACCTGAAAGTCAGTCGGAGGTTCGCTCGTAATATGGCTTCATTCGCATCACATGCACAACGTCGCTGCGCTTGCTGTTGTGATATGAATGAGCTGGCGAGGCTGGTGCAACTTTATACGTTACGTCGCTGAGGCGGCGGACAACAAGGTAAGGGCCGAAGTAGCGGCGCAGTAACTTTTCGGACAGGCCGGGGCGACGAACGGGCGTCCAGATCCACACAGTCGCCCGGGCGTCCAAGGTTGTAGCGGTGAGAATCGATCTGCTGCTGACGTTGAATACGGTGTCTGGCCCAGTTGCCGTGCTTCTTCCGAGCGCTGAACATCAGTGGCGACATCGACGTCAAGTTCAGTCTCACTGTCAGGGGGGTCCACCGGTAGCATATCATCCAGGGAGGTGGTGACCTGGCGACCGAAGTCTAATTCAAACCGCGTCGTTTGTTGTTGCCCGGTATTATACGCGAATGTTGCGTATGGAAGACTTTGGTCCCATGTTTTGTGCTCGACATCATACATGGAAAGCATGTCAGTCAAGATCCTGTTGAGGCATTCTACCAAGCTAGTTTCTGTATGTGGTAGGCTGTTGTGTACGTCTATGGCTGGTGTGCGTGAGCTTCAATACAGCCCGAGTGAAGCCGGCCGTAAATGCACCTCCACTGTCGGTAACGACCCTTACAAAAATGGTTGTCAACAGTCTTTAGAATTTGTATTAGCACCTTATTGACTCTATCAATATTGCACGTACTTCTAATCTGTATGGACATGTGTAAATACGAAGTTCATACACGGTTACTTTTGTGTATTTAGATCAGTTCATATAAAGTTAGTACATAGCAAGTTGTTAGGCGAATATACTTCTCTGTATATACGCCTGTCAATATACAGCAGGGGCGTAGCCAGGGCTCTGTTTCGAGGTCAAAACACCTTCCGAAAGTTTTTGAACTCCTTTTTTCGGCCTTTATTGCAACTTTTTTTTATCGATGCCGTATAACGCCCTCGAAAATTATGTCTGGTTATACCACTCATACACGGCTATTGCAATATATTGAAGCAATTTGGCATGTCAGAAAAAATGTTCAGATCGAAAGTATATATAGTCCCAATTAACTGAACGAGTGCATGCTGTTCATTGCAATTCATATCAGTTTATATTTTGAAAAATTTAACTGGTTACAATTTCACTCTTTCTTTATCGCGCATTTCTTCGTCAACCGTCCGCTCTTGTTGAGGACGCACTGAGTCCTGTTATCGAGCTCGCTCGCACCATTAAAGACTAAAACATCACAAATGGAAGCTAAACGCGGACAGCACGGCGTCAGCCACCGCGCCGCCGACTTTACGATGGCGAATGTGCGCTGTGGGGTGTTGTCGGGTTACATCGCGCGATGCTCTCCAAGAGGCGCACGCCTTGGATGCTCAAATCCTCGTAGCTCAGAAGCTGTATGGGCGGGAGTTTAGCATTATTTGATGGTATACACACAACTATTGAGTATATGCACATGTTCAGTAAAATACCGAACGAGCTCCCCCCCCCCTCCGCCCCCTTCCCTTCTCACGCGCCGAAATTACTGGAAAATTGAGGGTGCTTTTCCCTGGCGAGGACAAAACTTTCATAAAAAAAAAATGAACGTCTCTTTTTTTTTCTTTTATCGACTCGATCGGGATTAGATGCGCCCAGACACCGTCGAGCCACTCCACTGTTTACGCTACGCCCCTGCCCACCACTTATGCAAACAAATCGGCGTCCGCGCAGCCGACATTTTCTATCGCCGCGCTCAATATGTATTGTCTTATTCACTTCTGTGCCACAGCTCCTGTCAAGGCAGCGGCCATATCTCAGCCCATCTGTTCCTGACCGCGCGCATCGTATGTTCCGCTCGCGGAGGTTGTCCGAGACCACACAGCAGCCTTTGGGCAAGTGTGTCAACCGAGCGAGTGCTCTACAGGTTCTACTTTTGTTTGTTATGTTTTTGCTGGAGGTGGTGTCTGGGTGAGGTGCGTGCTAAGGGCAAGGGTAGGGAAGGGAGGCGCGCTAATGGTAAGAGAAGAGAGCGGAAGAGGGAAGGCGCAGAGAAGGGGGCGGTGCGGGCGAACTAGCACACATAACGGCATAGAATGCGCCAGCACAAACGCGCATATTCGCTCGCTGCCTTCGCATCGCGCTCATCCAGCCTGGTGAACTATATCACCGCGCAACCTGCGGTCCGCAGCACTGGCCGCTCTGTGCATAAATTAAGCGCCCTTACGGCACAATTAACAGCAATTAACATGCAGAACCTCTGAATATATTCATTCTTCCGTGTGTTGTGATCCATTGAGAACGTTATGCTAGTTCTAGCTGCAGCCACCCTCTCGAGAGGGTGGTTGCAAGGTGTCTTTCAAATCCAATGCGCGGGGAGGATGCAAGGAGGCGCTTGACCATCGGAGCGCGCGCCTTTGAGCTGGAGGAGGGGGAGCGTCTAGCCGTCCTGTGAGCAAAGCACACTTGGAGCTGCCCTTGGCTTGGAGCTGCCCTCGGCAAATCACAGAGCAGGTTGCACGCTTTCTTCCTTTCGTCTATTGTTTTAAAGTTTGGTATGGACTGCTTTAGCCTGAGCGGCAGCTAGGTAGCGCTGACGATGTGACTACTACGTCAACATTTACGCGCCCTTCAATCAATCAATCAAATTATCACTCAATCATCAATCTTATTTTCAAATCCGAGGACGGGGGGGGGGGGGGGGGGCTCCTCAGCGAGAAAGCAGTTGCACACTGCTTGAGAGTGCTGAGGACCCCCGCATACATCAGCAGGTGACAGTTCAACAGGAAGCTAGTTTAATGCAACACATTACAGGCATTACAGAGATGAACAGCAATCAAAAGCAAAAAAAAAGGAAAATAGATATGTGTTTACCGAATAACAGCGCAATTTCATGGTGATACTGCAGTGATGTCATCAATACAGCAAAAAGGATGGCTTCAAAGTTTCACAAAATATTCACGAAGTTGTCTCCGAGTAAAGGTAACCAAATCAGCAATCAGTTTTTCGTGTTTATTTAGCATAAATGGATAATGCTCTCAGTCTTGAGAGCTATATCTTTTCCGCCACTGCAAATCTGCATGTGTGTGAGCGGGCGTGTGTGCAAATAACTCATGCGCAGGTGCTCAATATGTGTGGCCCCGCATACGGGCAGAACTCAAGTTTTCATTACAATGAGGAAAGCAAACACACGGTCCATGCAGCGCGCTGTGAAGAAGCGGGCTCGCCACTCCGAGTCTTTGCGTCGCCTCGAATACCAGCCACCCCACAAAACCACCGGAAGAAAAAGAACGAAAGCAAAAGATTGCGAAAGCACAGAACCGGGGCTCGCTCGGCATTCCACGCTTCCCGCCTTTCGTCTGAACAGCGCGGCAGCGCGAGACGAGACTACGGCTTGGCTACGGCACCATGTGTCACGTGATTGCTCACCGAATACCTGCAAAAAATAGAGGCATGCGTTATGCATCGCTCATGTGTCACGTGATTGTGCACCGAACATCTGCAAAAAAACTCAGGAAGGCGGCGTTTGGCGACGTCGAGCATGGAAAGAAATACTTCTTTCTGCCAGAAATCTTCAATGTGAGTTGTCAAACCCTTTCATTCCTTTTTTATAAACCCTTTGCGCATATCCACGGAAAAATTTATGTTTCTGAACTGAGCAGTTTTTAACTTAACCGCGTTTACCCATTTTTTAATTTGCTGCACACAGCACGACCAATGTGCTAGGCAGATGTTTCATCGTTTAGCCTTTTTAGCACCTAGTTGAGTTCTAAATGATCCTCGATTGTCCGCGGCCTCTTTCCGATCATTTTGCAACAAGGTTCAGATAGTTTCAAACGTAAACAACCACTTGGCCTCGCAGCCATAACTGTCAGCTTCAAATATTGAGAGAGGCCTAGTATTGGGTAAAAGCGATGTAGACGCTATTTTTATCTTCCATCAGATGTGTGCGATCGGTCGCTACCTATCTTTTTTATTTATAGCGTTTCATTGCTGAGCTATTTGCACATAGAGCCGGTAATTCGAGGTTGATTGGAATAGTCCATAAGCAACGACTTTTGCGCGTAAAATTATACTGTTTTTTAAGCTTTCCTTTCGAGTAAGCACAGATTGGTGATATATCATTTTATTCATAACAATTCGCAGACTCCAACACAGTAATAGTTATATTTGTATCCTCAGTAGGTCAGTACGTATTGTTTATTTAAGTCCCAATGTTTATTTTTGTATTGTTTATTGAAGTCCCAAGGCCCAACGTTTTTTCTTTTTGTTTTTTTTTTACGGAGGCGTGGCAAGTTATGTGGGTCAAGCTAACAATTGGCTGTGAATTAAGTGATTCGAGCTTTCACGCTTAGTCTTCTGTTTTGTTTAATTTCTAAGAACCTTTAGGCCTTGAAGTCTTTCTTTTACTGCGTTTACGGCTCGTTTGGCAATAATGCTCGCAGTTCAGCTGATGCAATTGTATCGTCTCACTGCTTTTGCAGCAGATTTCATCTGCCATCGAGGGAATGCTGCCTGAATACGAGGCAGACAGCGTCATGAATTTGTTGAGGCAGTTTAATCTATCAGCCATGGGTGCCCTGCCCTAAAGCATCCTTCCCGTAAAGGAGACATTGAATTGGTAGGTATCACATGCTGATGCTTTTTGCATTCATGTGTTTGCTTTACAACTGTAAAAATTTTTACTGGTTCATGCTCTCTAGCATTTATTGTTTTCTTTTGAGAGTATAATACGGTGAAGCTTTACTTGAACAAAGTTCAAGGGACCTTAGGAAAAAGTTTGTTTAAATGAAAGTTCATTGGACTGAAATAAATGCGTGGAAGATTGTTTCCATTAGCTTCAAGAAATATAGGTTGTTCAAATCTTATCTGAACCCGTTTATTTGTCACTGAGCTCATTTGCAAGTGAAGAATGCGTAACCTTTTGCAGCACTTTTGAAAGGACTACAATGGTTTTGAACTTAATTACTGTGCAAGCTCCTGAGAATCTTGTCTATCACAACAGCCTGCTGAGGAGAAAAGGCTTGCATTTTCTCCAAGCAGATCATGGTTAACCAAAATGCACACATTCGCAATTCTTGGAGCTAAAGGGCCTAGTAGGGCTGAAGATCTGGCTTTGGCTATGACTGTACAGCTAATTAAGCGTGCAAAGACAGCTATGGATTCATCTGGTTAGAAGCTAGTTTAGACAGCCAATTCACTTTAAAGCTAAATAACAGCCACTTTTCTTCACGCGATATGAGTGGTTCTTAACATAAAAATATGCTACAAAAAGTGCGGACTGCTTTTTTAAGTGCTCGGTGGCACGTTAAAGACACAGGATGGCGTCGCGGAAAATGTTAGTTGAACTGAAATGAGCAATAACTGAAAGTAAATTTATGCTGTCCTCGGCAGATAGAGGAGAACTCGACAGGTTCCGCAGGTTGAGGAAGTAGGAGACGATGACCCAATGATGAGTAGGAGGATGTATTATATTTACATGAGATAAATAGTATACATTGGCAAACCGTAAGTTACAGTAACAAGAGTCACAGACAACTGCAACTTAAAACAAAATAGACTCTCACACAGAGAAGTCACTCTACAAGCCCTTACTTTTCTACCGAGCGTTTCGGTTAAAGCCTAGGGACTGTAAATACATGCTAAGCACGGAGCCTCAATCTTGACTGCCAAACATGGTCACCGCTTTTTGATGACAAACATCAACAAAGACCCGAGGGTGGTCACCTTCGGTGATCCGCCCCGAAAATAAAGCAGCCAATCAAATTATTGAAAAACATGCCACAACCCCCGTGGGTTGGGAATAATCTTGGACCCAGGTCCTTAATTACGCCAAATAAAAATACAACATTCAAAACACACACTCTCTCCACTCGCTGGTCCCCAAACCCTCTCACACGGCGCCTGTCTTTCCTTCCTCTCCCCGGCGTGTTTGCGACGCGACCTTGCAGCTGACGCCTTTGTGAAAGAAACGCCGCGGGGGATCTGGAGACTAGGCCACCCAGCCGTCCCGTTCGAGGAAAAGGGGGGGGGGGGGCACTGTCCCAGAGCGGTGTACAGTCGTCGTTGCTCAGACCCGATGTCTCGCGACACAGCGGGAGGCCGCTGGGCTGATTCGCTACTTGGGAGGGCCAAGGGTCGCGCCTATTGTCGCCTTCTGCAGGGCATTTAGTGAGCGCTTGTGGCAGTGCAAAAGGCTTCATTAACGGCGTCTCCCTGCACTCATGCTTGGCGCCACGACGGGAGATCGCTGGACGAGCCGGCCGTAAAGTGGTTCGCAGAAGCGTGCAGCTGTTGTTCCAGGCTGATAAGGATGCGTTTGCTGTTCGCTTCTTGGCGACGCCTCGGGGCGATGGGACGAAACAAACCAAGCCTCGCGCGCGCCCGCGCCCAAGAAGAGGGGAGATAAGGAGAAAAAGAAACAGAGCTCGCTCCTGGGCTTCGCGCGTGGGGGGTTCGACGGCCAGCTCGACTCCACGTGCGAGTCGCTTTTCACTGCGGCCTTATACGCCCCTCCTAAGAGGGTAAATGAGCTTGGAATCCGGTAATTTACACACAAAAAAAACACAGGCCGCCACATTCCTCTTCAGGCGACCATTTCGCCAGACTACAAGCCACCTAAATCCGTCCCCACTGAGGAAAACCGTGCACTCAGTCGGGAAATAAAACCAATACAAAACAACGGCACTGAAAACACGAAATTTCCTCATGACAGCATGCGAAATCTTGCATTGCGCACAGCAGTGTGCCCTATATTTGCTATACATGAGGCACATGTAGAGACACACACACACACAGACAAAAAAAATGCGCTACAAGAGCGCGCGTAGGCTACACAGAGTCGCCATAGCCCGAGTGTCAGCACAAAAGGACTCCGCCGTGGCGCACGGTTGTAGCACGCGCGTCACACATCACATAACACGGCGGGTGACGGGAACACTCACGCCACTGCACAGTTCCCACTTTTTGGTGCCGCCAAACAGTTCCGTGCACGCCACCCGTTGTCATGCAGTAGGAGCTTTCGGCGCCTGGGTGCACCGTTGTCACCTCTCGCGGTCCTTGCGCTTGAGATCCTCTCACTGACCCTCACTGGCAAATTGTTGGTTACAACTGGCACGTCGTCGCACCTTACTTCTGGCGACCTCAACTTTCGGAGGCTGCCCGGAGCGCACTCCGTTTCCGTCGGCTGATCAGCTCGCACTTCGGAAGCGAAATTTCTGTGCGCGGGATCCGTGCCGCAGCTGTCGGGCACCGACGGCTGATTTTCGGTATTCCGCGCCGAGCGATATGCTAAGATAGCAACTTTTGCTGGTCCCCGTTCATTTGAATTAGCTCCGTGTCGACGGCTTTCCGAACGGACTCACTAGACTTAGCCATAGCTGATACTGACAAGGGCTCGTTAGCATCTTCGCGAATTTCTGTCCGCGCCACGAGACTGCTCGGGCAGTTCGTTTCGCCGCCTAACGCTAGCTCCTCTAGCTGCGCCTGCGCGGCTATACTATCAGTTTCCTCCGTTCCCTGCCCTGAACTAGCAACTCTTTGCTCGTCCTGGTTATCCGCATTCGTCGAATGCCGGGAGGGGCAGCTCTCAACTGAACAAGTGCCTTCTGCCACGGGGCCAAGGTCTAACTGTCGCTGCTCCGTTGCTTCGGACGCAGTTTTAGCCTCTCCGCCGCCGGCATGGTCACGCATCAGCGCTCTCATCAATCTCTCTTCCTCTCAGAATTTCCCGTTTTTTTCGCTCAAACTCCAATTCAAGTTGCCGAATTACCAGACGCTCTTCCTCCGTCAGGGGATATGCGTAAGCCTTGCTTTCAATCATATCTGGCGTCCTTACTGCCTAGTACCTCACTTTCCCTAGCACAATCCAAGCCAACCTCGACCAGGGGCGGAATTACGGACCGCTCTATAATTGAGAGCGCTCTAAAACGCCCGCTCCTATTGGTCGCCGTCGCCATCTTGAAAAGTTGCGTCACGGGATGCTGCGATTGCGTCGCGGAGGCGAAAAAACATGACGTCGCGCACCTAATTATGCCCGAGGTTTTAGACTATTTTTGTAGAGCGCGATGAGACGGTTTAAAACGTTTTAGAGCGAAGTTATAGAGCGAAAATGGCGGCGGTGGCCGTGATGTATTGGTGGTTGAGGCGGAGGCAGCAACGTCGGCGCCAGCAACGATGAAGGACAGTGTACGAGGATGCGTTCAACTTGCCGGACGAGCTTTTCTGGCGGCTATTTCGACTTGAGAAGGACACAGTGGAGTGGTTGTGCGGTGAACTAGCGGACGAACTGCGAGGCGAGCGGGCGCACGCATTGTCAGTGCAACGGCAAGCGTTGTGCACGCTCCGTTTTTTTGCTTCCGGGGGTTTTCAAGTGTGCGTAGGGAACGAGCAGACCGTCGGCCTCGCACAGCCTACAGTAAGCAGATGCGTGCGCCGTGTTTCCGAAGCCGTCTGCAAAGTCGGCGCGCAGAAGGGGTGGGTGCAGTTCCCAGCGCACCCGGAGGAAAAGGCGGTGGCCAAATCCACCTTTCAACAAGGCAGCATCCCCGGCGTCGTCGGCTGCGTGGACGGAACGCTGATTGCAATTAAGGCGCCGAAGGGTGACGCTGGAAATCGGGCAGCATTTTGGAGCCGCAAGGGTTTCTACGTCATGAACACTATGTTCGTGAGTAGCCTACATCTTTGACTTCATATGATCGTTCGTAACCGGTGGCCCCTACGCCGCAAGTTCTCGATTGAGATGGTGTGTTCTTTTTTTTTCTTAGATCTGCGATGGCAACATGAGGATCCTTGCGGTTAACCCACACTGCCCGGGATCCTGTCACGACGCCTTTGCCTGGCGCTTCTCGTGGCTGCGCCTCGAGGTGGAGCAAGGCTTGCTGGAAGACAGGGAGTTTCTTTTGGGTAAGGAGCCATAAAACGCCGTTATTCATAAGGCTGCCTCAGTGACATATATTAAGCCACAGTGCTATGCAGTGACTCGTACCTAGCTTCAAAATTAAGCCGGGCTGGATGTTACAATATACTAAATAACAAAGATATATGACAGCAAACAACATCCTTAACTGCACGTCATATTTTGTCTGTGCAGGAGACAGTGGATACCCCTTAGAGCCTTGGCTCCTGACACCAGTGCCGGGACATCCTGCACCTCGCTCAGCAGAGGGGCAGTACAATGCAGCACATGCTTCAATGCGAAGTGTCGTCGAACGCTGCATTGCGTTCTCAAAAGCCGCTTCCGGTGCCTTCAGAGGTACCGGGACCTCCACTACGAACCGGAGAGAGCGGTTTTTATCATTGGAGCATGTGCTGCGTTGCACAACATCTGCCTAAGGGAGTCCGCAGCTGCCGACGACGTAGACGATGCTGAAGATGACAGCAACGGGCCACCTCTGCCTGCCGAGTACCTGACAGGGACAGGGTCTCGAATGACTTACCTGCGTGGTAGAGCCGTACGGGACAACATCATTGGCCTCTTTGGCACAACGCGTCCACAGAGGCAGGCACACCTACGGTGGTGCGACGGCAGCTTCAGCGGCAACAGCGACGTCAACGGCAGTAAGCTGCATACCACCTGAGGGTTCTTCGACAAGCACTGGCATCGCACAGTACCTGGACGCCTTGGTTTTCATCTCCATGGAAAAGCAGCCGTCATAGCCAGGATTCAGTCGCGCATCTTTCGTACAGCAGCGGAGAGCCTTAATCACTGTGTCACAGCAGTGGAGGATATCGCCTAGTGTTGGTGTGTGAAGACCTGTGTGATGTGCGCTTGGCACAGAGCAGCTGCATCCTACTATTCAAATTATGACTTTCCTATGTGTGCTTGAAAGCCAGCGGTAGCAGGGAATGAAATGCACTTAGCAGTTGCCTCTTCATAGAAAATGGTGTTCGCCAGTATGCCTCTCAGTTCGTCACCAAGGTTGCCGCTCCGTCATTTCACTTTGTCCTTCTCAAGTCGAAATAAATGCTGCAACAGCTCATCCAGCAAGTTGAATGCATTCCCGTACACTGTCCTTCGCCATTCCTGGTGTCGACAGCCTGTTCATGTTTACAATTGTGTTTGGTCACTGTGTGTGTATGTGTGTGATTGCAAAAAACACGAAAACATTTTTTTTTTGCACCTACTTTATTTGTGCAAAAATAAACTGATTTGGCTGTAGCATTTTATATCACTGTTCGTAATGCAAAACACACCAAGGAAATAAAACATAGCAGCATATGCCCTGGGAAGTTCTGCAACAAACTCTGACCTAAAAGTTTTAGCAGGAACAGCTAAACCCTGAGTGCCATAAATACCAACAGAATAGAAAGCCTGCTATGCAGAATCAGAATGGTATGCATATATAGAAGCCTCAGTTTTGCACATAACTGCACTGAAATTAGTTACATAGGCAGTGGAATGTATAAAGCATTTCATTGAACATTGCTGTGCATGAATATTACAAAACTAGAAAACCATGTCACTAGTACAAAACATGAATATCACAGATGACGACGCCAACATGGCTATGTCTGAAGGAATGAACAGTATCAGGTGGTGTAGCAGTTCTAAGCTCAATATTGCAGCCTGATTGCGTGCTGCATTCATCACATGTAGAAAGAAGCTGTCAACTCGAGCAGCCCCTTTTGAGATTGGAATGAAGCCTTCCGAGGCTCTTGGTCAGTCAAACATGGTACTGCTCGGCCACACAAGTAAGTTCATACACCTTGGTTAAAACAAGCTTAAATCAAGCTGTCTTTCACATAAGGCGGTACATTGCAACTGCAGTGCGCATAAAAATTGGAAGTATTAGAAAAATGACACTGTTTCTCAAACTTCTGCAGTCCTTGAAAACCAATAATGTAAAAGAAGTTAGGAAAAAAGTATTCTCCAAAAATCTTGCCCTTCTGACACAGCTGAATTGACAAGGAAAACAAAAACCGAAAAGTGCGTCTGCACCTGGCAAAGCTAACAATAAATAATTGCAAAAAACTATATGCTGCATCTGCACATAGCAGAGCTAACAATAAATAAATGTGAGTGACTATATGCTGCGTCTGCACATTGCAGAGCTATAAATATAAGTAACTGTGAGAAAACGGCATGCTGCGTCTGCGCCTGGCAGAGCTAACAATAAATAATTGCGAAAAACTATATGCTGCGTCTGCACATAGCAGAGCTAAATAAAATTTAACTCAAAAACAACAAAAAAAACTATGCTGTGTCTGCACCAGAAGAAAACAAAGATAAAAACAAACCTAAAATTTATATTGGAGGTTGAATTTGATTTCTTAAAGTTAGAGTTAGCTCGCCAACAGTTTGCACAAGCAGTCCTTGTGCCCCGGATGCTTGCACTGCAGCCGTCAGGTTCCCCATGGCCTGCACATAAAAAAAGCTCCAATTAGAAATTTATACTGTTGAATAACTACCCATAGTTTTTTGTGTGAAATGTTAGGTATTCAGGCATCTTGGACAGGATATGGTTGTAAAATACTCATGGCAGTGCTAAAGCCGAGTTGTCAGAACCAATTTCCAGGAAGTAGAGGAATTGAAAAATAAGTGGACGTACATCATGTTCAAAGTAATGGTTTCTACTTCCCAAAATGTGGTCGGTACTGTGAGTACACACTTCTAGCCCGTTGTGTTGGAATGCAGCATCTTGGGCATTCCGAGCCTCGACCAAATCCGTCAGACGCAGAGTTTCGAGCAGCGCCTGCCGCATCAAATCCTCGCCGCTGTCAAGCCTGTTGCGCCTCCTCCTGGGCTGCGGTGCCCTAGGCGTGGGCTGCGGCAAGGCCTGCGGCAAGGACTGCGGGGAAGGCTGTGGGGAAGGCTGCGGCGAGGGCTCTGCTGCAGGAGAAGGCTGCGGCGAGAGCTGTGGTGATGAGTGAGGCGAGTACTGCGGTGAAGGGTACGGCGAGTACTGCGGTGTGGCTGTTGGAGAAAGAAATGTCCTCATGATGCAATGCTCTTTGCAGTGGAATGTGGAGCAATTTCTTACATTACTGCTGATGCGAATGCACTGAACACAAGCAACAGAAGGCACAATTCGTGGCCAATAGGCAATGCTGTTGCAGCAGATTTCATATCAACATTCGACAGATTGTTATGGCCCATCACAACCTCATTGTATAGTGTGACAATGTCAGAGACAGTTATAATGATGCATTATCACTGCACTTGTACTGCTAGTGCTACAAATACTATTACTCCTCATGCATTTACAACAAAGTGTAGTGTGGAGTATGCATAATGGCAGGCCAACTCACAAGCTGTGGGGCCAGGCAGATCCTCTTCCTCTGTACACGCTTCCACAGGCTGTGCCGCACCCCTCGATGTAGTCGCACTGGGGTGCAATAAAGACGTAGTTTGTAGGAGCAAAAAACATACTGTCAAAGTTCGGGTGAGATAAGCAGAGTGCACAAGTTGTAACGTATACAAATCATACATTGAAAGAGTTCTCCCACCCCACGCTGCCACTCGTCCCCGCCCTGTCTCCTACGGACACCCGGCTGCCTCCACTCGTCCCCGGCCTTTCCCCCGAAGACACCCTCGGCGGCTGGCGGCGGGCTGGCAAGCCTGTTAAAAAAGCCGCAACGCCACACGTTCGCACACAACTGCCTGTATGCTCATGCAAGCAAAGTATGCGTCAAACCACGACAGACACTTACCGTACATGCGAACAGTGGAGACCCGACTCCAGTAGCACTTGCCGTGCCAATTAGGTTAAGAATGCGGCCCCCCAGTCCGCCAAGCTCGCCACTTCCGGTTTCGCTGCAAGAGAATGCGGTGAGGCACGTTGAAATGACATTTGACAAACTGATGTTCATGGACTTGCCGGCACTCTTGCTTTATGCGGGCTGCTTCCGCCCGCTTGCGGCAGCAAAGCACGTGCCATAAATGCCGCCAACCGTCCGCGGTCTTTACGGCCGGGCCCTCATTGTTTAAAAGAGCCGCCAGCTCCTTCCATAGCGCACGCTTTTCCACGGTCGTGTACGAATTTGTAAGGTCCGCGGAGCTGCGTGCTAGCAGAGGATGAGTTTCCATGAGCTCTACTAGCAGCAGCTCCTGCTCGCGTGACATCCTTCGTTTCGGCGCCATTTCGAGTAACGCGTCAAAACTTTCAGGCAGCAACTAGCGTCGAAAAAAGGGTCCATAGTTTCTTGTTGCGGTTTCGATAATGTAGCAACATCAAACAGCCATTGGCGTGCAACAGCTAGGGTTGCGACTGGAAAAGCAGGAACCATAACGTACGATTTGTCTTTAAAAACGAAATAGCAACAGCAAAGAGTAGTTATTTTACGTTTATGTATGCAGGAACTTGCGCTGCAGGATAAGAACGAACAATAACTAGTACGGTTGGTAGCGCGCGCTCAACCGTCCCTGTTTGCTTGTTCTTAAATGAATGACTTCTGTGTTGGACGTTAATGCAGCCATGATAGTTTATTTTTTCCAAATAACCGTGTCTCGTGGTCCCATCTCGTATCTCCTAAAAAAGAAAGGGAACCACAATAATGTACTTGGCGTTTATCACTCTTACACCACTTTTTACATCCATGTAAACGCTGGCAGATAACACAAAACTTACCTCAGCAGGTTGTCTTCGTCGATTTTCCGGTCCGCGAACTTCACTGGCTTCGATCATAATTTTCCGTGCCCTTAGGACAACCACACAGAACCTTGCATTCAGAGCCGTGGAATCAGCTCTTTTCTAGGAGGCCGCCATGTTTATTGTTTACCTCTGCAAGCGCGCCTTTATAGCGACAAACGTTACCAATAAAAAAGTTTAACTGTACAAGTGTAATTGTTCCTTTATGTATTTGATATAATTGAACTTTGAATACAGATTCTTGAAAAACAAAAACATTATATATTTTATTCACTGCGTATATATGTAAAAAAAATAGTATACGGCCTCTTGACGTGCACATAAATTTCTTGCCGTGAAAATAAGCGGCCCGGGGCGGCACCCTGGCGATCATTGGTTGATTCCGATTTTCGTCACGCGTTGACGTCTCGCCGAGACGTCACGGCGTCGTCATTTTGACGTCACGCTCTATAACTTTAGAGTGAGAACTGTAATTGGGCCCCAGACGCGAGAAATCCCACTCACCCGTGACCAGCGTCGCTGCGGGTAGTAACACCAAGCCCGGGAGTCACACCTTGGCTGGTCGTCCTCGGCAGGTAGCTCGCACAGTCGTCCTTTGGCTGCCGCTGCTGCTGCCCGAGGCCTTGTTGCTTGCTGTTTTGTGGTAGGGTGCCGAATCCTGTCGTACTGTGCCAGTAATTTTATGCTGTCTTCGGCAGGTAGAGGAGAACTCGACAGGTTCCGCAGGTTGAGAAAGTAGGAGACGATGACCCAATGATGAGTAGGAGGATGCATTATATTTACATGAGATAAATAGTATACATTGGCAAACTGTAAGGTACAGTAACAAGTCACACAGACAACTGCAACTTAAAACAAAATAGACTCTCACACATAGAAGTCACTCTACAAGCCCTTACTTTTCTACCGAGCATTTCGGTTAAAGCCTAGGGACTGTAAATACGTGCTATGCACGGAGCCTCAATCTTAACTGCCAAACATGGTCCGAGGACCGCTTTTTGATGACAAACATCAACAAAGACCCGAGGGCGGTCACCTTCGGTGATCCGCCCCGAAAATAAAGCACCCAATCAAATTATTCAAAAACATGCCACAACCCCCGTGGGTTGGGAATAATCTTCGACCCAGGTCCTTAATTACGCCAAATAAAAATACAATATTCAAAACACACTCTCCACTCGCTGGTCCCCAAACCCTCTCACACGGTGCCTGTCTTTCCTTCCTCTCCCCGGCGTGTTTGCGACGCGACCTTGCAGCTGACGCCTTTGTGAAAGAAACGCCGCGGGGGATCTGGAGACTAGGCCACCCAGCCGTCCCGTTCGAGGAAAAGGGGGGGGGGGGGCACTGTCCCAGAGCGGTGTACAGTCGTCGTTGCTCAGACCCGATGTCTCGCGACACAGCGGGAGGCCGCTGGGCTGATTCGCTACTTGGGAGGGCCAAGGGTCGCGCCTATTGTCGCCTTCTGCATGGGCATTTAGTGAGCGCTTGTGGCAGTGCAAAAGGCTTCATTAACGGCGTCTCCCTGCACCCATGCTTGGCGCCACGGCGGGAGATCGCTGGTCGAGCCGGCCGTAAAGTGGTTCGCAGAAGCGTGCCGCTGTTGTTCCAGGCTGATAAAGATGCGTCTGCCGTTCAATTCTTGGCGACGCATCGGGGCGAAGGGACGAAACAAACCAAGCCTCGCGCGCGCCCGCGCCCAAGAAGAGGGGAGAAAAGGAGAAAAAAAAAAAAAACAGCGCTCGCTCCTCGGCCTCGCGCGTGGGGGGTTCGACCGCCAGCTCGACTCCACGTGCGAGTCGCTTTTCACTGCGGCCTTACAACTGAAGTTCGTTAAAATGAAGGGCGTTTGCAAAGTGTTCAATGGAGCTTTGGTGGGGGGGATTTAATAAAGTTCGTACAACTGAATACTTTGTCTAAGTGATGTTCGTTCAAGTGGTATTCTACAGTATTTCTGTGGCTAAACGAGAATGTTAACTTTGCTCAAAGCAACATAAACACAAATATTTATTTCTTGCTAGCCACCAAGATTTGCAATTAACTTCCGAACTCATTTTATTCACAACCTAAATAAATGCATCGTTAAGCCTAGAGCCAAATAGTTACTAGCAATAACAAAATTAATAAATTGATATTCATCTGTTTGGAGAATATTTTTTGTTTAATTGTTTTGTGTGTTTTTGAGTTCTGCAAAACATGAGGGGGCTTGCTACAGAAGGGGCGGGCTGCAAGACGAAGGGAAGTATCAGTGGCGTCCCTTTTATGTTTATCAAATAATAATGCATCCTAACATGAAGAACGAATGCCTTTATAGCCTGCTAAAAATGTTCTTTTTTAAATTGCATGTTTGGGTTCTGCCTGGATAAACATAGATGGCAGAGAGAAATCGTTCTGCCATGGGGTGTGAACTGTATTTTGTGCAGAAAGCCAGAGGCTGTCGAACATGTGTTTATAAATTGTTGCGATTGGGTTTTTTGGTGGCAATATTCTACAGTGAACTTTGCTCAAAGATGTCCCTTTAAACCCCCATGGAATTTTGTTCTCAGGTGTTGAAAATTACAACAGTGTTCTGTAAGATATGATAATGCTATTAAGCTTGCATAGCGCATGGAAGCGCCGAATGGCTGTTTGCCATGCTGATCTTTATTATCAGACCTATCTAAGAGTATAATGAGGGTTTTGTCCAACAGATGATGTTTTGAAAGCTCAGCCATGTGTACCTGTGTTTATCAATGTATTTGAAAAAGTGATCAGTTTGAATGTGATAATTAGAGGTATAGTATGTAAACTAGCTCTTGGCCAGCCTGTAGTGTTTGTGAAAAGGCAACAGTGACAAGAAGGGTGTTTTGCTATAGCTTTTAAGGCTCTTAAATCTGTGCAGCTCTGCTTTAGTACATGAATTGTCTCCTGTACATGGCTAGTTAAATGATTTCTGTTCATTTTATTACAAAAAGTCATTTTAAATCTTCAGATAAGCTTGCTCACCTCTATTGTTTGTTTGCATTGTGGTCACGCATGCTATAGCTGGGAATGATGCAGTATTAGTTGCAAGTAAATAAATAAAAGGAGCAGCAACTACATTTCCTTCGTCCGCACATTTTTAAGAGAAACATACATGGGCTCATTAGATTTTAGTGTTGTTTTCAACTGTGTTTGATAGTAAAAGATCTTCCTGTCATTGCATAAAAATATTTCAGAAACTTCTGAAATAGTTTGATACCTGGTGGTGTGGAGGTTGACTTCCCAGACAGTAATGTATTCCTGTAGTACCGTATGCATACACAATAGATAATCGTAACCCCTTGCATATATCACTGAATCTTCCACTCTAGAAGAGAATTTTGTGCACAAGCATTTTACTGTAGTTTGCCTCTGTGGAGCATTGTATTTCTAATTCTGGGCTTCTCTTTTTATGCTGTTACTCAGCAGCATATGAAGTATTCCTTGTTTGTTTCTGTTACTTGTGCATTTGACTTTTCCTTTTTTTATTATTCAAAAGAACTTTCTTCCTGCTGTTCTGACTAGTGTTCTCGTATGCATATGCAGTCCTCTTGATGCTTCATTGAGCCATATCTGGAGACTCCCTGTTGCCGTGGTCTGTGCCGACAAGTAAAAACTAGGCAACCTGACTTCCGGGACAAGTAGCAGTGGGACGTAGCTGCGTGGCTTCTTCAGCATCCATGTGGATTTCTTATAAAAGACAGGTATTTTTCCTAGAATTGACTTTCATATGTGATCAAGATTTTTTTATTTATTTATTTATTACAGATTCCTGCAGCGCCCGAAGGCATTATTGCAGTGGGGGGAGATGACAAGTAATCTTGCTGGGAACGCCAGTGGGCAAGCTCTTGAAGAAAAGGATGGACATGAATGGCACTTTCTTAATTTCTTACTCTCGGGAATACACTGTTACGACTTGTTAACTGCATATGTAGCAAAAATTGTGTGACTGCATATTCCAGCAGTAAGCTGCATGATTTTTTAAGGATGAAATAATTTAGCTCCTGTTGTCGGTAGCCTACAATTGACGAGCCAAAGCAGGCAATACTAGGTACCAAAAAGTGATTATGCGGGGGCAGGGCGGGTTTTAATGAGACAATCTCTCCACGTTTTAAGCCTTTGTACAGGGCCAACGTGTCTCCCAGAATGTGTCTGGGACACATGCAAGTCTTGTATCCTCAAAAGGACCTCGTCTAAATTTAAACAAAACTAGCGCCAACCTATTTTGAGTACGACCAGTTCAGCAGTAAGCTCAAAATTGAAGCAAAAAGGCAATTATGTCCTGTGCGATGTCAGTGCACGTTAAAGAGCCCCAGCTCATCGAATGCTCTGAAGTCCTCCCCTACGGCATCTCTCATAGCCTGGGTTGCTTTGGGATGTTAAACCATGTAAACCAAACCAGTCATTTTTTACCACCCCATCTGACTTGTATTTCCACGTATCACCAAACGATAGTGCCTACATAAGACTTGCCACTATTCCTGAGATTACCCAGATTATTATGTATTTATGTATTTTATGATTATGTCATTTTCCTCAGTAGAGCATTGCGTTTCCAATTCTGGGCTTCTCTTTTCATGCTGTTACTCAGCAACCATATGAAATACTCCTCCTATGTTTCTTTTACTTGTGCATTTGACTTTTCCTTTATTATTCAAAAAAATATTTCTTCCGGCTGTTCTGACTAGTGTTCTCATATGTACATGCAGTCCTCTTGTTGCTTCATTTGGCCATATCTGGAGACTCCCTGTTGCCGTGGTCTGTGCCGACAAGTAACAACGAGGCAACCTGACTTCCGGGACAAGTAGCAGTAGGACGTAGCAGCGTAGTTTCTTCAGCATCCATGTGGACTTCTTATAAAAGAAATTGATTCTAAATTTTGCTTTCATATATGATAAAGATTTTACCCTGACGACAAGCTCTTGAAAGGAAAAGAGGGGCATGAGTAGCACTTTCTTATTTTCTTACTCTCTGGGAATACACTATTGAGACTTGTTACCTGCATATGTAGCAAAAAGTATGTGTGACTGCATATTGTATGGTAACTATAATATACTTCATCATTCCTTATTATTGCTCTTGTATTCACCTAGGTGCTTGTAGCTGGTCTCCTTCAGTAATTAGGTGTGTGTGTTATCTGCTATGGCAAACATAGGCATCACTCAGGAAAAATGGGAGCAAACAGGCATAGTGGCATCACTTGCTGGTAGCATGCACCAAAATGTATGTATACATACTGATACGTTGCCGCTCAACATGTGTAATTGCTTGATGTAGCAAATGGCAGAGGAGAGAGTTTACTATTTATTAACACTGATGACCAAGCATATTGGCGTGTAAATTTCACTCCTTTGTTTCCTGGGCCCCTGTTGTGATAAACTAATGTCGAATGATATAGAGGATCAAAAGGAATACAACTAAACACAGCAATAGTCTCTATCTCCTAAGGGCGTTTTGCAGGTACTAGTTTGTACAGAAAGTGGTTGGAAACCAGTTAGCATATTTTGAGGAAAAAGAGGCATCTGAGTGAAGAGAGATGTGTGTGATGCTAGTACAAAGCATTTGAAATTGGCAGAAAAGTTTTGAGCATCTGTATTTCTTTTCTAGGTGACACCATGATAAATTTTGATATGGCCGCTACATCAAACACACAATGTCGTGGCCGTCGGAAACCAAGTGTTTCTGTGTCAAGGGTTTGTGCAATAATGAAGGTATGCATTTGCATTTGTTTCTTTCACCACTCTCACTTTTCACGAAATATTACACACATGTGAACAGTGAGTAAAATACACATTATTATTGGACAGTTGAAATATAATACTTTGTATGAACACGATTCTTTAAAATAAAGGTGGTCAATTATCGGAACACAGTCATTACAGTGTCCATATACACTATCAATTGGCTAATCATAGGAGGTATAAATACGTTCTATGTAAATAGATTCTATTCAATCACGGTGGCCAATTGTCGGAAGGGGGGTCATACATAGATCATACGTGTTTTAAAGACTTCTTTTGATGATCGATAGCTTCTATGATCATATTGTCTAAAGACATCGCATAAAGTGATCGTAGACATTTTTGTAAGGGGATAGCTGCAGGAGCGCCATGACAGGAGGATGTCATAGACAAATAATTGGGCGAGTTCAGCAGTACCGCTCGCAAGTGACGCGGTTTCAGCATACCGTGTCAAGTAATCCGTTGCGACTACAATCCATCGTTTTCCAGTGGACGACTTCAGAAAAGGCCGAGGAGGTCTATGCTAATATGCTGAAAAGGGTTATTTTGGGGGTGCTATGGGCTGCAGAAAGCCAGCTCTTCTCAGAGGAGTAGATTTGCGCCGTTGGCAATCGCGGCATGTTGCTACGTATTTACGCACGAATGGTAGTAAATTGGGCAGTAGTACTTCAGCCGAATCATTGCCTGTGTGCGACTGACCCCCAAGGGGCCGGCAGATAGTTCATCATGACAAGCGTTCAAGATTTCGGGCCGTAACTGGGATGGAAAAACAAGCAGAAACGTATCCCTGGTGCTGTCAAAGTTGCGCTTGTAGATTACTCCACGCCTCAGAGTGAAGGACCGCAGCCCACGACAAAACAAATGGGGTGCGCTAGCATTAACACCCTCCAGGTA
>JAJIZL010043150.1:28629-50521 GCA_023969395.1 Amblyomma maculatum
AAGGATTCATGATGCCCATGCTATAAAGTTGGTTTGTGTGTGTTTGTGCGTGTGCGTGCGTGTTTGTGTGTGTGCGTGCGTGCGTGCGTACTCGCTCGACGTGTAGCAAGTAAGCACCCAGTTTTACGAATCAACTTTTACCCATCACCTCCTCCGCTCCGTATAACGAATCGGTCTTTATATATAGTAATGCCGCTAACTCTGAAAATAAAGTGTTCACAAAATCTGTAGAAACTCTGGAAACAGGAGAAAACTGAACTGAACAAGATATTTCATCGGAAACATGTACATTTGAAACATTCGTTTCCTTTATCCCAGCTGGTAGGATTATATTTCAGGTAAACAACATGATACTGACTGAGTCGGACTTAATGGTAGGGAGGCAATGCAATAAATAAAATGCGTATAAAGTTCTTCAGCAAGCTAATTGTCTCTTGCTCTAGTTGCATGCACGCCACTGTTTTTCAGCTTCATTTTCAGTTCCCGTTTCACATTTCTTTAGGGCGTTAAAAAAAGCGACAACCCATATATGTGTGATTGTGGAGGTGAAACAAAACCGCACTATACGGCGTCTTCAGGGTAACCTTTAGGCTTCAGTGGCTATCTTTCAGCATGCTGAAATAAAAAGTGCGATGACAGTGACCACGTCTGGAGGATGGTGTGCCTGGCAGTAATTCTGCTGACCTCCGGATTTATCCTTCCTGAGCTAGTGCTAAGAAAGGCTGAAAAATACTCGGTGCAGATACCAGAGATACCAGCAGCTATCAACAATGAAAAAAATTACCGACCTGACTTGCCTAGGCGCACAAATTCTTCCCAAGAGAAAGTGTGTCGACCAGGCCTTGGTAACGCTCAGCTTAAATAGTCAAAATGCATTGGTATATGCAAATAACGTTTAGCGACATTGCCATTTGAGCCAGCTCTTTCTTACACTCACTTGCCGGATAATGGCGATAACCAGATCTAGCATAAAGTAGTATCAAATGTCTAGCACTATCTGTGTTTCTATCAAACTTGGTTTTTACACCGTCAGGCGTTCACTGACAACACTATGCGGGTCAAGCAGAAAAATGAATATATGACGCAGACATTACAGACGGACCATGAAGGCACGTGGGTTAATATAATGTTTCTTTGCAGCTGTTGTGCCATCGCCCTTCATGAACGCCATGATGTATGCCTTCGCGATCGCGCCTTTTGTTGCCGCTTCTGGCTTATATTCGGTGCCGCGATTTCCGTTCTTACACACTGCCTCCTTTCCTTCGAAGTGCGAAAACTACTTTGATCGCATACAAACAAATCTAAACAAATATGATAATACTGAGATCATTTTACTAGGTTCAATTAGACAGTAATTAAGGAAATAATTAATAAATTATTTAGTAATTATTTTTTTATTTATACCTGGAAGGCCCCATTTAAGGTGTATTACATGAGGGAGTGGTTGACGAGTACATGAATCATTCGATGGATGATCTGAAGGTTGATGGGTCGGAATGAAGTACGACACTGTTTGGCAAGTCATTCCAGTCCTGTGGGGTGCGAACAAAAAAGATGACAGATGCATAGATATCCGGGCAGGCGGAGGGTAAACGGTCTTTTTCATGGTCCGTGCGGCTGGAGGTATGGTGGGCAGGGCTGATGAGAGACTTCAGCAGGAGGTGATGGTAAAACTTGTGAAAAAGGCAAAGTCTAGCAATTTTGCGTCTGTGTGCTAAGTTAGTAAGGTGAGCATTTTGCTTTAGTTCAGTGACACTTACATGATAGGAATAAGCCGAGTATATGAGTCTTGCCGCACGATTTTGTGTAGCTTCTAGTATGCTGGAAAGGTTATTTTGGTAAGGATCCCAGACAGAGCATGCATACTCTAGTTTGGGACAAATAAATGTTAGATAAGCTAACTTAACTGATGGGGGAGTTGCGCGCAGTGTTTGCCGAAAAAAGCCGAGCACGCGATTAGCTTCGTTTGTTACTTGTGTTATATGATGAGACCAATATAGGTCGCGGGTTGAATAAATGCCTATGTATTTATACGTTGACACATTGACAATTTCGCTATTGGAGATAAAGCATTTTAATGATGGCAGGGAGTGACGACGATGGAAAGATAGTAATGATGTTTTCTTTGTGTTTAATGATATTAACCTTTATTGCACCAGGTTGCTACGCTTTCGGTGTCCAGTTGAGTTTGGGGGTCACTGCTATTAATTATAGGACGGTAAATAACGCAGTAATCTGCAAACATCCGGACGTTAGAACGCATGTTAGATGGTAAGTCATTTATATAAATAAGAAAAAGCAGAGGGCCCAGGACGGTGCCCTGGGGAACTCCGGACATAACAGACGTACGTGAAGATGAATATTTATTAGCTAGAAAAAATTGCAGCCGGTTAGTGAGAAAAAGCAGAGGTTAGTGAGGAAGCTGCGAATCCTATTTAAAACAAAGGGATTAAGGTTCAGGCGGGAAAGTTAAAAAAAAAAGCCGTTTATGAGGAACTTTATCGAATGCCATTTTAAAGTCTAGGAACAGGGCGTCAACAGAAATGTTAAGATCAATGTTAGAGCTTAGGTCGTTAATGAACAATGCTAATTGAGTGCCGCAGGATAAACATTTGAGAAAGCCGCGTTGACTGGAGTGAAAAAAGTTGACCGATAACAGGAAAATCATAATATGAGAAAAGAGGACATGTTCCATCAACTTTGAAGGAATGCTAGTGATAGATATGGGTCTGTAATTATGACGTGAAGATGAAGAACCCTTTTTTGGAACTGGAATGACTTTGCCCACTTTCCAGTCATGTGGTACAACACCTGATGAAAGAGATTGTTGAAAGATATGAGACGGTATGACACTAGTAGTATGCTTCGTGTTTTTCAATACCTTTGCGTTGATGCCGTCACTACCTGCTGATGACGTTAGTTTTAATGAGTCGTTCAGAATACCATTTTGTTCAAAACTGATAGCAGGCATTGGCGGGAAATCAAAGAAAGCGAAATTAGAGAGATCACAGTCAGTTTCGTGAGTGAAGACAGAACTGAAGGTTAAGATCAGAATTTCCGCTACGTCTTGTTCTGCGATAGGGTTATTATCTTCGTCGCAAAGTGTAAGGGTATTGTTCGAGTCGGGATTGATGCGTTTCCAGAATTGACGAGGGTTTGTGCGAAATACATTAGGCAGTGTAAATGAGTAAAATAAATGCTTGGCTTGGAAAACCCCAGAGACGTAGGAGTTTTCGGCGTCGTGGTATTTTTGCCATGTGTTGGGATTGTTTGTTCTTTTGGCGGGTTGAAAAAGCCCTTTTTTCATGTTGTTGAGACGTTTGAGAGTGTTAGTAAACCATGGTGAAGTAATGCGTTCAGTTATTGTAATTGTGGGAATGTATATTGAAATCAGTTCGTGCATTTTGTCTTTAAAAAGTGACCAGTTATTTTCGGATGTGCGTTGTTCGAAGACGATTAAAAAACTGTACACAAGGTTTCGAGTTCATTGTTACCGCTTTTGTAATCGCCTTTATCATAAAGTGTTATTGTCTTGGTTGCTTTTTTTGGTTTGGGCAGGTGGCTAAGAAACGTGGCGTAGATTACCGAATGATCACTAAGTTCCGAAAGATATGATAGCATCGATAGGTATTCTGGGTGAGAAGTTAGAATCAGATCTAGAATGTTAGACGATAGTGTAGTTTGCCTTGTGGGGTGTTGGTCAGTTGAGTTAAAGCAAATGTCTGGCACGTGTTGATAAAATCACACTCTGAAGAATTTGGTGACGACTGAGTTGGGTTAGACCAGTCTATTGCGGGGAAGTTAAAATTGCCTAGTATGAAAATAGAAGCATGTGAAAGTTTCGAAGTATCGATTTGAAGGGTACTGTGGAACCGGGGGACGAACAAAATGCCACTAATGGGGGGGGGGGGGGGCGGTAGCAAGCGCGGATTACTGTTGGCGGAAACGAGGCATTTGAGTAGTTAAATAATATTTCGAGAGATGACTCAACATTTAAGTTGCAGCACTGAAGGTTGCGGTGTGAGGCTACTAAAACGCCCCCGCCTCGTTTGCCAACACGGTCGCAGCGGAAAACATTAAAATTCGAAAATATGAGATGTACATCGTTATTGTGTATTGATTCATTTAACCAGGTTTCAGTTAGTACGACAATGTTGCATCCAGTGGTGTCAATGAGGCTTGCGATTGCATCGCGTTTTGGCAGAAGGCTTCGGATGTTAGTGTAGAGAAACGAGATTGAATTAGGTAGCCAATGATGATGGGAACTGGCCGAATGCTGCGGGTAGTTGCCTGTGCGATCACGCGTGCCAATAGGTACTACCTGTTGTGACTCGTGATCGAATGCATATTCAGTGTTTCCTGTTTTCATCGTCTTGTGTCGGAGAGTGAATTTTCCTGGCTGTGTTTTGGCAAATTGGATGAGTTTCTTACGGACAAAGCGGGTATTGGCGGAATTGTCCTCAGAAATGCTGTAGTGGGTTCCTTTTAGTTTCTTTGCATTAGTGAGAAGTTGTTCTTTTACCTTGAAATGTGCGAACTATTATAGGTCTATCTTTGTTTTTGCCGTACCGGCCGAGCCTGTGTGCCCTTTCGATGCCAATCAGCGCGATTGAAACATTGAGGTTAGTGCAGCAGAGATCAATTATTAAATTTTCTGACTCCACCCACGTTTCGCGGTTGGTGTATTTAAGGCCGAAGAACACAAGGTTAGATCGACGGACACGATCTTCAGCGTCATTTACTCTATGCATCAGAGATTCTATTTTTTGCGAATTGTTTTCAGCCAGACGCTGGACATTATCAAGCTGGGCTTTGAGAGTGCCAAATGAAGATCAGGCGTCCTCAATTGTTGTAAGCCTTATTTTAATTTCGTCGAAGGTTTTGTCATATTCAGCCAATTTAGCACGGATAGCTTTCATTTCAATTAAAAGCGTTTCTTGCCCGGCTTTAACTTCGTCCAGTGCGAGCAGCATGTCATTCTTATCACTACTGTTGCCCTTATCACCCCCGCCAGAGCGAGTGCCGGGAAGGCCAGGGTTGAGCTCGACATCCCCACACTGGATTAGAAGATTGATAAGTACCCGGGAACAGTCAATTGGAAGAGCAGCACAGCCATGTGGACTCAGCAGAGACCAGCAAAACTAGTTCGCTTTGCGTAAAGAGTGTAACAGTTGTCTACCTGCACAAGACAAAGGGGAGACATATTAGAGTGTCTGGCCGATGCAATGCCGCCGAGTGCATTGAAGAAGGTGCTGATTACGGGGAGACTTGTATGCGGTGACGATGATGGTGACGTAAGGCGCGGAGAGGGTCGTAGAAAGGTGGTTCCGGGGATGGTGCGACAGAGCATGAGTGCGGGTCTGGGGTGGGCGGTACCTGCTTTGACGACAGGCGATGTAGCTGGAACAGCATTTCTTCGGAAACGGCGGGCTCCCGGGACTGCGAAGTCACAGCAGAACAGTACACCGCGCCACTCGGTATGGAAACGGACGGCCAGGAACACAGCAGGATCAGCAGCTGCACAAGGCAAAGGTGAGGTATGCTAGCGTGTCTGGCCGATGCAATGCAACCGAGTCCACTCATGCATGTATAAAAAACTTTAGACAGTCAGGCTTGTACTGTGCGCACTAATCAAACTCCATTCACCATCATCTTCATCACAGTCAGCATTTCGGCGATCGCCACGGTCCAACTAAATTTCTTCATCGCAGCTAAAATGTAATGAATACTGGCTCTGGAATAGGAGTTAAACTGTTTCTCCAATTGAGTCCAATTTCACCAGGACGCAAATTTTTTCACTGTGGGAAACGAGATGGTAATTATTATAGAAAAATACACCCAACTGAGACACTAAACAATTATATCTGTCTAATTTGCAAAATTGTGAATATATGGCGCAACACCATCCGTGAAGCATTGACTAAACAAAACGTTTAGGCTACGCCACAGAAGCTGACTAAACGCGGAATAAGGAAATGGAGGGCTCACGGCCGCGCAGAATTGTCACGGATTCTCTGCCCTCTTACTCCAGTCTACAACACCGGGTGTTCGCTTGTAGAAGGAACCCCAAGCATGTTTATGAACAAGTGACTGCCTTGTTATTTGAACTACGCACGAAGTAAATATGCGTGTCTGTGTTGGACCCAATAAGCGGAAGTCGCACCTCAAGCTGGGACCTTTTCTCTCCCTCACAGACCAGCCGCGCTGCAGAAATAGTGAGATTTTTAGCAACGCTGAAATTAAACGCTCGATATCATGTGGCATTGGGTGTTCATGACATAGCATCATAAAAACGTGTGGGCTCACTGATCCTTCTCTTCGGTGGTAAAGCTAGAGGATGCAAAATATTTTTGTTTTATATACTACTCAATTTTTGCCCCTTGTGTTACAATTTCTCGACAGCATTATTCTTTCTTGTGTGCAGCTAAAACAACGGAGAAATTTGCCAGTAAAATAGTAATCATGGTAGGTGTGAAATAAATCACTATACAAAAACACGCTCTTTCCCAAATCAACCACCTAGAAAAAAATATATCGAATGAAATGAAATCTTCGTAAATGGCAAAATATTCTATAATCTCTATCCTGCAAATGTTTTTCCGATCTTGGCTGTGTTAAGATAGATTAGGTGAAGCTTGTTGTAACCTGTAATCAGACATCTTATGTGAGAGCCGAGGAAATTTAAGCGCAGTCGTGAAATCCGTCGCTCTGAGTCTTTCATTACTAAGAAAATATATCAGATGTTTCCAAACAAGGTCATGATGCGCGCAGCCAAAAATTACTGATTTATTTTGTTTTGTGAAATTCGCACCGAATTGGACAGAAGATGTGGAAACTTTCGCAGAGCACTACTTCTTTTGTAAAGGCTGCAAAATAAATGCACACTTATGAACGAAAATTTGTATTGAGGCATATGGAACTCATTCAAAAAGAAATGCAAGTTTTAAACAATTGAAGGCTCGGCGTTCGTTCTTTCTGAACAGAAATAAGCGTTGAGCTATCCATTTAAGAAAACGATGCATTTCTTTTACGCAGTGCCAGAGCTTCTTAACGCTTCTTCTCATGTGTAAAGAGCACCTTCAAATCAAACTTCATCTCTTTTTATATGGATCATTCTAGAATGTTGCAGTAGCTAGCGTTTTCACTGGCTCCTGAGGTCGTTTTTTACTATAAAAAAAATATATTAATTCCTCTTTAAATGAAGCGCATTAGCTGTTTAAAAATTTACATGCGCTCATGTCTTCACCATAAAAAGGAATGAAAACAACCGGCATGATTCCGTAGGCGAAGTAAACACATTAACAATTGAAAGCATTCTTTATCTGCCTGTAGCTTTCAGTTTCTACCTCGCTCAAAAAATCCGATAGTTCACTAGTGGAAACTGCTAGAGAAATATGCGCATGATATAGAAGTAACCAATGCGCGTTTTTTAAGATGAAACGTTGCAAATATGTTTAAAGAATGCGCCTAAAGATGCTTAAAAATGTAAATGGGTCTAAGATGATCCATTTAGAAGCTTATTTTAGAGAATTAGAAAACTAAATTTTTCTCTATGGACAGCAAGGCTGTGTAAACTTTTTCACAAACTGCAGATAGCTTAAGAACAACATTTAGGTGTTTAGGAAAAAGAGTACAACATTATTTTTAAACAGTAAGGCGAACTTCTTAGGCAGAGCGCTGCTGCGGATGTAGGTACCCAGCAATGTGCGATATCTACGAAATCTCAGTATGAGTATGCTGCGCAGGCAACATGGTATCAGTTTATATGCACGCCTGCACATGACATCCACCTTTAGACTGACGCTGTCTGTTTTTCTGCAATAGACAACGCCATTTTTAGCGCATGAACATTGGAACACAAGTTGTATGTTTTCTGGCCTCAAGTTCCAAACTAGAACAAAATTATCTTGCGATAATGAAAGAACTCCTCATCCCAGTGGAGCCGAAACGGGACCTTCACTTTCGTGGCTGTGATGATCGTTCTTACTTTCATATGGCGTAATTCGTTAGCGGAAGAAGGAAATGGGACTCTGTGAATGGCGGCTGGCATCAAAAATTTATCCTCAAATATCGTGAGCGAGTACACTCTGATATGCATGTAGTGAGCATAAGCAAAATTATTAGACATCGGGATAACATATGCCTGCTTTGGCATTATTAAAACGCTTCCAAGCTCTGCTCTTCATGATAACATAACGTTTATTATTGTATTGTATTAAATTCGGCCGCTAGATCTGATGAGAGTGTGCGGCTCCTGATTCCCCGAATATTATAGTCCTTCTTAGCGGTAATCACCTTGAGCCCACTTTATTGACCATGCGCCTGTGGACAAGGCTTCAGGTTTATCAAATATATTTCTTAGAAATTCCTATTGCACTGCACTGACTGAAAGCAATGACTTTTACGCGTTTGGGAAATCAAAACGCATATTCCACGCTGCGAGACTTCTAGAAGTTCTAGGAATAAGAGTTCAGTAAGACTGAAGTCATAAAATGCTCTATTGCTGCCGAAAGAAGCGATCCGACGCAATGGCTAAGCCTTCAGATTTCAAACACCGCTGTGGTACCTTTCTGACTAGAGCATTTGACTATATTGAGCCGAGGAAACAGGTTGATTTCTGGCCCGGCAGCGTGTTTCGACAGCAGCGAAACGCCAATGTGCATGTGTGCTTTGCTATATGAGGTCCCGTTGTAGAGCAACTCTGAAATATTTAATACGAAGTCCTTTCTTGTTTCAGGGATGCGGAGGTGACCGCAGGAAATGTTCGCACGAACTGATAGTTAAGAACAAAAATCAGTCTCCGCCGGGAATCGAGCAGCTATCGCTCTGATCCCTAGCCGAGAGCGCAACTTCATTGCATGCATGGAAAACTTCGGAGGAAGAGAAACTAAAACTGCTCAGACTCAAATCGCCGGGTTACATGATGCAAGTCCATTATAACCGAGCAATTCCTCATCATACGGAGTGTTAAAATTCCGGGAGGCACACATAAGCATCACATAACTACGCGGCTCCTCAAGGGCACTATACACTCCCTGCATCAAAGCCAACCACTCTCGGAATAAAGACTTCGATGATCGTGGTGATTCAACATGACGATTCGTAATTCGGCTCTCCCACAAAAAGGAAAAAAAAATAGACTCACGTCTATTTGATTATGAAGTTCCACGAACTAAGCAGACCTATGTCTATTTGATGTTGAAAGTTTACGGGCCACACCGGGCTTATGTGAAACCGAACGTAATTCTCCTTGTCTAGCGTGAGAATAATAGTAGCTATGACGTCGACGATACAACGATACAGTCAGTGACAAGAAACAAGCACGATGATAATAGCGATGGCAAGTATTGTACTTTTGGGTGTAATGATCATAGTAACGATAGTGATGATGATGATGATGATGATATTAATGATAATTGATGATAATGACGATGCACTTTCCTTCTCTTGAAATCCAATGTGTTAACGTTCGCTATCATCAGTTATTTTATATTTGCAATACATGCCTTGCCCGCGCCCATTTCTTTTTCTTGATTTCCAATAAAATGTCAATAACTAGAGTTATTTTTCTGACGCACTCTGCACGCCTCCTGACTCCAAACGTTACACCTACCATTATGCGTTTCATAGCTCTTTGTGTTGTCTTCAGCTTAAGTAGAAACCTTTTCGTTAGCCTCCACGTTTCAGCACCATAGGTGAGTATACATATGTGAGGCCATAGGTGAGCGTCGGTGGTTCAGCGGTAGAATATTCGCCTGCCAAGCATCTTACTTTTACTTAACTCCAGGTTCGTTTTATTTGTGCATTGTTCGGCAATATTTACTTAGACGCATGCTGATTATTGCAGCCTTAGCTGCACCTATTAGAGTTTAAAGGAGCTTTTTTTTTGGGAAACCAGTGACGCTCTGAGGAAGCACTCATAACATTATTCGGCGCGTGATCTTGTGTCCCGCGCATGCACAACAGTAAAAGCGCATCAATTGCGGTTCTCACTTACGGGCTCGTCTGCAATTGTGGTCGAAGCAGTCACTGAATGAAATTTAATAAGGAGCAACAGGGAACGGTGACTTTTTTGTTTGCTCTTAGCCGTTCTCACAAATACTCCCGTATTTTCACGCAAGCACGGAATAAAAAAAAAACGCGCTCCGACTAGTGTTTCAGATGAATTCCTGAGGTCCTGAAGCCACTCTGCCGTAGCTAAAATGTGGCGTCGTACACGACGTGATGAGTACATAATAAATAAAAATTTAGAGGTTCGATTATCCTTGAACAGAACTTTACGAGCTGAAGCCACCAGTCATAGCCGCAGTTGCTGCTTCCGTTTTGATCTTGGCTCGCTTCCGCACTGATTGGTCAGCTTCTAGGCAACGGCATAGCCTAGCTTCTCAATGTCCGATGCTCTCAGCAGCCTGCCTAATACGGCTGCGGTCTCTGTATTTACCGAACGTAGCGTAATCTACGCCATGCCGCCTACATTTGTCACACCAATTGGTGGATTCCCCACACACTACACTTGCGGACCTCGGGCGCACTCGTTCAGATGTCCCTATGAAAAACCAAAAGTTCTACGGGGCAATAATCTCATAAAATGTCATGTAGTCGCATAGACTCTCATACGGTGCACATCATTATCATAAAATACTGCACTAATTTATGATAATGTACAAGAAAGTATGAGACCTTATGCATTTATATGCGATTTGTATGTGATTTCTTATGTGAATTGAGTGAGAATGTGCGAGAAAATGTGAGGTTATTGCCTCATACAATTTTTTCAGTAGGATAAAGCATGTGTATGACGAAGCTACTTACTCTAAAGTAAGGAGCGGCGCAGAGGGAACTTCATGCAAGTGACGATGCTCACTGTACAGTGCGACAGTGTTTTTCAGTTGGAACTTGATAAATATGATGACGTTTACTACCCAGGGTGAGAGTGTGTTGAAGTTTTACACAAGGCACGATTGGCTGCGATGAGAGTGCAGTGTTGTGGTTCCTGCGCCAGGGAAGCTTCTCACCTGTTCTTTCTGACACGGGTTCCAAACAACGTTACGGTAATGGTTTTTATGATGAAAGCCTTTAATGGCCCATTATCACGGCGTTCGGCGTCCTGTCCCACTTTAGCTGTCAATGAAATGACGTCAACCGAAATGCACATCATAATTGTCCTTGTCTACCGTGGGGATGGTAGTTAAATAATAAACAATTCCTGTCCCCACCGAGGAACGAAACTACATTCCTTGGATCTCCAGCCGAGCGATTCAACCAAATGCGCCGCGTCCCTCTTTTTTGCTTTATTTAGTGATTTGGCATAAGTACAGAAAGCGTTCAAACAGGTAAAATAACACGGTTGCCGTGCCACTTGGCAGACAACCTTGTCTATAATGGGTTTCCATTTCAACTAGTTTGTCCAACACACTTAGTACTAAAATCATCGCACTGCTGATGTCCCATGACTTCTCTTCATTTGCGATCGTGAAATGCACGTCATAATTCTTCTTCTCTTCATATAGGATGATAGTAGGGATGACAATGAAGCTTCAATTAGTGATAATAACTATGATGGCATTAGCGATGATATTGACGATTCATTTAGTTGATAATGATAACGAGAGCAAACGTAATGCACCATGTGCACTAGCAAGGCTTAGGCTTTCGCATATCTGCAGTGTAAATTCCACAGCGCTCTCGGAATATTTTATGGCTGTCGGGCAAAGTGGAGTACGCCACGCCATGTTCACATCGCGAACGCGCAATGGCATCCGCTTGCACAGCCGTGTCATGCCACCTGCGCTAACGACGTTTCGGACATTTATACATCGTTGCTGTGGAAAAGAGCAGAAATAGAGTGAAGCCTGCCGTCTGCCTTTCTGTTCTAGGTATAAAACTTTCTACCACTCAACACATTTCAGCGCCAAATTCCAATAAGCCCGCTCTGATCGATGGGCTTAGGCGCTAGGCTCGACCCCAGGAATTTGTTGACATATGACTGGTATTGCCGCAGTAATTTGTTCTTCTGAGCCAACTGGTCCGGAAAGGTCTCAAAGAAGAGCACTCGGGCGATAGACAGTATGACGGCCGCAGTAAGAGCTGTAAGGGAGAGCACTTAAACTTTGGTTTCCTCTGTCATATACTATGTACGGGCAAAATATCATAAGTATGCATAATTATGCCAGTTTAACAGGCCGTGGCTCTCGCAGAGGCGGGTCGTATTTGAAGGGCGACTCGTTTGGATGAAAATTGGTCAGTAAATCGCTTTATGAAACCTTATTGGTCATTCAAATGCTGATTTCTGGTATTTAAGATATGTTATCAAAAGAGCACTGAGCGACCCTCGGTAGTTATGACACCTTAAAGGCCAGCTCAGCTTGCCGATTCCAACCCATGACGTCACAGGTAACGCTACATTGAGGATCTTTCGCACTTTCAGTTGGAAAATATTTTAGTTGTTTTAAAAATTTCCTGGCTGTTTCTGAAAATCTTATATTCTGTAGTAAAAGAATTCCAAAGAAATACAGCAGGTAAGGCTTAACAATGTTTAAAAACAAAACAGGGTTGCTCTTTACAAGACATTAGTAGGTCTAGAGCCGTTGTTGATAGACGCTGCACGACTGGAGACAAAGAGAAAGGCTGTTCACTGTATGGAGTTAAATATTTAACTCGACATACCAAGACGAGAAATTGGATCAAAGAAGTATATGTCTAAAGGAAATGGAGCTGAAGCTATCGAACCGTCGAATTGTAAGGGTTGTGCAGAATGACAGGAGCAGTGGGGAACAACCCATGGGTAAAATTCGAACTGTGAAAAGGTGCTCAAGTGCTGAAAATTGCCATGTGGCGCAGATGTACACATATTAATGAGCAGGCAGAGAAGTCTTAATTATTTTCATTGTAACAGATATGCGAAAAAAAAAAAGAAAACCTACTGTGTGCGCGAAAAACAAATATTAAGACTTAAATTGCCAAATATTGACATTGAACAGGGTCAACTCTTAGCGGACTTGTCCTAACATTGCTTCGCCTCCGTCGTCGTTGGCTGTCTTTCAGTGGGCGCCATGTAAAAGTACGTTTCATTACTCAACTACTTACATCCACCATCATTTTTCAGGCTGTAGGGAGCTGAAATTTAATGCACTGGACCGATGAATTGGTTTGGCCTGATGAGTTTGGTTTTGATTGTAAGAGGAGATATCTGGTCACAAAGTCGATAGCCTTCATCCTCGGGTGATGAGCATTGGTTGGCGCTATTTATTCGCTGCAGTCCTTCAGGTTTCAATCAGCGAAGCGTACTTTCTGTCGTACGCTGTCAAAAAACTTTAACTCGAGAGCGTTAAAGGCCTTGTTAACCAGAAAATCCTGCGTTGGCGTTGTGAGCGAAAAATCACGAGCATGGCACTGGCAGGCGGTATAGCTGGCGGCTGAGGTGCCAAGCCACTGATTCTTCGATGGTTTGTGAAACTTAACGTGACCACATAATATATCAGAAAGTTTGGAAGAGCTACTAACTCGGGTTGCCTATTTGAAGCGAGAATGTGGGATAAGAATCAACATTCCGGTGTTCTTGGATGCCGAGTCTGACACGCTACTCCTAAACCACGCAGACACGTTCATGTGGATTAGTTAAAACTGGTTTTTATATGTAGGGTGGCCGCCAACGACCGATAGCTGGTTTATGTGGTAGCTTAGTACTGTACGCTAAAAGAATGGGTGACATATTACAGGTACAAATAAAGGGTTTGGATGAAGGGATTGAACGGATGAAGCGAGCAAAGACTTCGTGTATGTGAAAGAGGAGCCGCAGGTGTAACCGGAGGCGGGAGTCTTTAACGATAACGCGTTACCCTTGAAGACGAATCTTAAGCATGCTTCATAATTTTTGTTTCATGATTACACTTTCTCCTGGAAAATACCAGCGGAAAATATCTATCGTGGAACGCATATAAAAACGAAAAAGAAAATAATGTGGCGCGGGGTGTTGTAACAAAGGTTCACAGGGCGCTGTACTCGCATGCCAATCAGAACCGGATAGAAGATACTTCTGCCTGCCCCAAACTTCTGCTGACCGGAACTGTCGAGCAAAGTGGTGCAAGCTATTTGAGCAAGTTAAGGAATTTTAGAGAAAGCGATGCATGCTCGTTTTTACAGATCTTGGTATTCGAACTGCGCTCACCTCATGCGCACTAATGCGTCCTTCTCCGTCGTCAAAGTAAGTAGGGACAAAAGAAAAACATCCTACGCTGTTAGGGGTTTCAGACCCCAGCTTAAAGTGCATACGAATTTGCGCAAAATTTTTGCGAAGCATATGGCTCCTGACATCGGAGCTGAAACTAACAACAGTTTCCGAGGCGTATACCATGCCGCGAGATAAGACTTTTGCCGACTGCCGGAGAGCAAATTGAGAACACATTTTTGCCAGGGGAGAGCGCCATATTTCTGAACAGTTCGTGCTGACCAGGTGTGACAGGATCGACAACACGGCGTAAGCATGCTTGCGAGCGCCGTCGACCAATTGTTTCGGCGCTGTGACTGCCATCAAAAGACTACCAGCTCCTAGTGTGCTGACTGGTAAAGAAGAACAAGTTTTTTGGCCCTCGGCAACTGTGGAAAACCAGTTACCTCCCCCTTCGCCGCGACCGGTCACCATCACTCCGGCGAGCGTCGTGGCAGCGCCGGCTGGGAGAGGAGGTAAATGCCTCCCCTTGGGGGAAGGAGAATCAACGATGGACCCTCCCCTCCCAACATCCCATCTCCCCTTCCCCCCGGACACCAAGAGTGCCGCCGCGAATTAAGGCCGGCATAACCCGTGTCCGGTATCCCGCCCCGAGAATAACCCAAAGACCCCAACCAACCAACCAACCACTGAGACGTCTACGCGGGTTCCCGCGAGAAGACGAGAGAGAGCTGGATCCAGCCGGCAACGAGAGCGGTCGTCTCCCGCCGCCTCTCCCGGCAAACGCCGGGGGATAGCAGGCACGGAGTACGCTGCGCACACGGGAAGACCCGTTGTGCACGACCGCCCATCTTCTGGTTCCCAACGGCGAAGCGACCGGTAAATACCGCACGCTATCGCCGCCTCCCGCGGCAAACGCCGTGGTATGGCTTCGTCCGAAGAATGCGGCGCGCACGGGAGATGCCGGCCGCCATATTCACGGCGCGTTCAAATGTCCGCCGCCGAAATCGCACCCCCATTCCCCAGCCAGTGAGTCAAAAGTCCTTCTTACGTAGCCTTGCCCTTCCAAGGAAAACCTTGTTGATGTATAGCTAGCTGGCATGCTTTGTATTATTTGCCAGTGCAATAAATAGCATTGGAGTATTAACTATGTGTCGTCCCCGTCCTTTGTCCCTTTGTTCCTCTCCGCGGGTCGCTAGCGAGGACGCAGCACCTGCGGAGTAGGAGCGGGGCGGAAGACCGTTCCCCCTTTAAACCCCACACAACACAATAGGGTTATACAATGCACTGTTGTTGCAGCGGTACCGCCTCGCCTACAACGGTGACTTCAGTCAACGACCCTTAGTACGACAGGTGCGGTCAAATTTAGTATTACTGTGTTTGTGGTGGCTGGGCGCAGCGATGTTTGCAGGTATGAGTATTCGTTTGTATTTGCGGAGTATTTTCCCGAGATCAATAACTCCTCATGAAGTGAACTTCGCAATGATAAAAAACACACGAAACTGAGTTTCACACAACATTTTAATGTGATAACGATATTATACTAGGGACTTGATTTCAGTTCCCTCTAGCCTTGCGGGGACATTCTTTTTTAGGGACGCAGTTGCCGCTTTCGTTGTCTCGGTGGTACTGTTGCTTGCAGAAACATCCGCGAGGTGAATCACGGGTGCAGTCATGGCGTCCTCCTTCTGGATCATTGCAGTTATGCTCGCCACATGTACTGCTGCCCTGCTTAACCTCTTCTCTCACCGTGGGAGTACACGGTTCAGGACGGTCTGGGAAAATGAATACACAGATTATGTACCACTGACCAGACACACTCGTAGTTTAGGGCTACTTATAAAGAGCCGTCTACGAGGGCGAAAAAAAAACAATAATAAGTGTCTACCACAAATCGCCACAGCCAAACTGAAGCGCGGAAGTCAGTGGGATCGACTGCCGTTGATTCCGTTGTGTGAAAAACAGATGCCATGTCTTGAATGGTTCACATGTGCAGCTCAATTAAGTGGATCATTCATATCTCGGTCGTTATAGCCTGTAAGCACGCGCTTCTGATTTCAAGCCTATAAAATTCTTCTTCTTGCACGAAATAAAGTGATTGGGAAGTAAGCGCTCGGGTGTCCTTGTCCTTCTTTGCGCTTTCACTATCAACATGTCTTACCAACTCGACTAAGCGCGGCCACGTTTGACTACCAGGGTCGCAGGCTGACGTGGGCTGTGCTCGCAAGAGCGTAATATGCTAGCGGACACTCGAAACACAGGGATATTTTTATTTTATGATTCTAAGGTATTGTACGACAGCCTTAACGTCTGCAGTGAGGCATTCCAGAGGGAAGGCTGTCGAAGAAAGTCATGCATACATTTATTCCTTTACGTCCCGAGGCAGTTTCACCGCTCTCATAGGTGCAGCTTCAAGGACCCTTCATGGGGCTCTTTTACAAGGTAAACCCTTACACTTAATCATGGTTCTAGCAGAGGGATGACCGTAAAAAGGTTTAGTGTCGGGTGCACTTAAGGGGATCCTAACTGCGCCATTTCGGTGCCTCGTTCTGCGCATTCGCGCTTAGGCCAAGCTTGGCCAGTATGCTTCCCATTTAAATCTAACGGCGGGCTAGTGTTCAGGCCTAGCTTGCAATGAGTGTCACAGCTTATTTTCGTTTGATTTGGTTTCCTCACTTATACCAAGGTAAGAAAGCGAGTACAGAGCATCAATGTAGTCTTAATTCGGAAGAGAGAAAGAAAGCAAGAGAGTGTGAGCAGGCCACAGCCACCGCATTAGGAGCGTCCCTCCTCCGCACAATAGAAACAAGAAGGACATGCCTGCCTGTAATAATTTCTGAAACCGGTAATCGTAAAGGTAGTAGCGAAATCTTTCATGCACAGGAAAACACAAGTATAATAACTTCATCACTTACAGGCAAAGGCCAGTTGCACAAGAACAATGGCAAGAACTACAAGAAAAATAGTTTTCATTTTTTCTCTGCCTTAATTCGTCGTTTAGTACTTCGGAGGATCTAAGGACCTGGTGCACTCAATAACACTTCCGAGCATCCTTTTATACTGAAGAGGCGGCTTGGAGGATTGTAAGCATACGCAATCATTCGTGGAGAAATACGCATCCATCAAACGACGATGAAACGACGCCCTGCACAAGCGAGCGCATTGTTTCCTCTTCTTTGCAAAAAAAAAAAAAAGAAAAAAAAAGAGGATAACAGGCGTTAGTAGCGTTTTAAGGTGCTACATGAAAACAATGATATTGTGCTACAAAATATAGTCCTCTTTATTCAGCTGTAAACTGCGCACTGCGGCTGTCAGCGCAGAAATGCAATGAACGAATGAATGGAAATATCTAAAATGGCGAGAATTGGGCCTAGTTGGTTATTGTCTTTTCTGTCGTTCAATGTGTTAGCGCGGTAAAACCAATAGGAAATATCTAGCCATGCTCGCCACAGCTCGTGCAGAGCTGTGGCGAGCACGATGCTCAGTGCAAAGCAAGAGAGAGGAAGAGGAAACAATGTGAGCGCTGGCGCAGGAAATCGTTTTATCGCTCGTTTGATGGATGCGTATTTCTCCACAGATGATCGCTTGAGGTTACTGTCCTCGGCGCCTCCTGTTCAGTAGAAAAGATGCTCGGAAGCGTTAGCTTGCAGACTAGATCCTTAAGTCCCCCGATGTGATAATCGACTAATTAAGGCATAATATGTGCATGCAAGATTTCAACAAACGCCTTTACGATGATCTGTTTCACAAATCAGTACAGGCAGACATATTTCCTTCTTTTTTTTAGTGTGCTCAGAGAGGGTGATCCTAATGCGGTGACTGACTTGTACACGCTCTGCCTGCTTTCTTTTTCTTCCTCAAAATTAAGGTACCATTCATGCTGAGTGCTCGCTCGTTCACTTCAGTATAAGTGTGGAAAACAAGCCAACGAAAGCAAGCTGGTTACCTCGTTGTAAACCTTCCCTGAACACTAGCCGGTCGTCCGATTTAGATTGGGGTGCAACTATACTGTTCAGGAGTATAAGGGAAAGGTTGGTGCTATCGCGAATGCGCAGAGCGCTAGCATCGGAAAGTGCAAAAGGCGCAGTAAGAATCCTCTATACATGCGCTCTCGACTTTAAATTTTTTACTGTCTTCCCTCTGCAAGAACAAGATCGAATATAAGCGCTTTGCATTGTGGAAGAATCTCATGACGGGCCTCTGAAGCTGCACCCTGGGACAAGTTCAGATTGCCCGAGGGAGTAAATGAACAAACGATGCAGGGGCTCTCTGGAGTCATCTGTAAATTAAGGGACAGGCGCTTTCTCGCTGTTCCTCTCTGCAGCGCCCTCTAAACCCCTCCCTTTTCCGTGTGGGCCCGGTGAAAACGATTACGGGGGGGGGGGGGGGGGGGGGTATATAAAAGCGAGGTGCACGATCATCTCGCGTCTTTCGTCTTCCTGGCTGTTCTGCCTGCTTCCTGTCGCGACCTCCCTGACCTCAGCCTCGGACGGCCTACATGCAAGAAATAAACAGGTTTTTTTATGTTCCGCCTGTGCCTGTCTCTGCGTCTCTCGTGGGCAGAGGAATCGCTCACAAAATGCCGCCAAATGGGGACTTTAATTAGCACTAACTTGGTCGATTTATCTGCCGATTTGGGAGCGTAAAGCCAGGCTCGGGCGGGAGTCCTTTGTTTGATGAGACACAACACCATTTTGAGACCAGTGTTAGTGTGAGTGATCGGGCGCAATGTATAATAGTAGTTTGCACAGTGCTTCTTTATTTGTTTATGGCTATGTGGAGGGGTCACCGAGAACCTGTGCATGACACTTCGGCGGCCGTCCCTCTGGGAGCCTTCACTGCAGCATTAATTCTGTCGTACAATACAGTAGAGCATCTATGACCTGGAATGAAAATATTGTTACGCCACGCAGTCTCGGAGACGGCGTAGATGGGCTGGAACTGTGAACAACGACTACGCTGAAACTAGGTTTGGTTTGTCCTGCGAGTGTGTGCCTGACGACGAACTGTTGCAACTACACCTGAGTGTTCTCTAACATTTTGGTGCAGCTTGCCGGGTATGACACCAATGCCACAATCTGCACCTCCGGCTGCCAGCTTGGTGCTAGCACTATGCTGTTCGAAGCAGCCTCTTCTACAGCGACACAACCAGCGCCCACTGTTGTCTTGGCGCAGCCTCTTAATCCAGGCACTTTTTGCGGCACCGATGATGTCGGCATCGCAGACTGGCTCGCTATGTATACAAGCGTGTCAGTAAGCATAACCGATGGGACGCGATTCTAATGCTTGCGAACGACACTTTATATAGCTGGCGAGAATGACGCGTCTGGTTTGAGGCACACGAAGAAGATCTGCCATTCTGGAATCTAGCAAAGAGAAGCTGCGGGATCTTTTTGGCGAGCCGATGGGACGCAAGCTTTGTGCTAGAAAGGACATAGCATACCGAGCACAGTCGCCGATTGGATCATATCTGTCGTACATACAAGACGTCCTAGCTCAATGCCGCAAAGTGGACAGCGCCATGTCCGCGAGTCTGACAAGGTGGGCCACGTCTTAAAGGGAATCACTGACGACGCTTTTGATATCAATCTTTGCGAATACTGTACGACGGTGGACTCTATCCTCGAGGTATGCCGGGAGTTTGAACGAGCTAAACACTATCGTATTGCTCCCTTCTTCGACCGCTTGCCAAACGGCTGCTGTGTATTCGTGCTAGGATTTGGCAGCAACAATTCCAACTGGCAACCTTCACCAGGATTGTTCGCAGAGTGTTGGAGGCTATGACTTTTGTTGCCGATACCCCTCAGCCGGCGGACGCTACTATGACACTAACGCAAGCTCTAGTTCTCCAGGAGTTCTCGAATTGGGCGTCAATGCGAACGTGGGCCTCAACTCTGGTCAGCCGTCCGTGCAGCCTTAATTCTTTCCAACCTACCGTTCCAAGGGTAGCTGCGACCCGGAAGTCTGTTGAATCTCGGACGACCAACGAATCTACTACATCTACTTACGTGTCGCTACATTTCTCGCCTTTGTCGTAGCCGTTGGGTTCGCCACCTCGACCCCGCTACTACCATATCGCAGGGAAGATTACGCACCACACCCAAAATCTCTTCCTGATACCTGCTCCCGTGCCTTCAATTCTGCGGTTCCGCACATCCCCAGCCGCTCGCCGTCTCCACAGACCCACCGACCGCGATCGCCCCAACGTCCCTGTTTATCACCCGCCACTTCTTTGGCTCTCTTCCGGAAAACTAACCAATGCATGTTCACGGAGGTGACGATGCATTGACGGCCCCCCGACTCGAATATTCTGCTGACCTTCGCTCATCGCATCAGCCTTCTAGATATCTGCGTGTATGGTGTCTCTGTCACCGCCCCCATTCCATTCACAGTGGTGCCCAGATTTCTGTCCTCAGCTCTTCGTTTCGCCGCCGTCTAAAACAACTGCTGATATTTAACTCTTCGAACTCTAGGTATACAAAGCGAGAGCTTTGGTTAACCTTGATTTTGCCTTTTGTTAGGCTCTTGTACATATTAATGACGAAGTATGATAGGTGTTGCAGTGCTTTTCTATTTCACAAGCATATTAAACTGTATTTCTAATCGCTGTGAATACTGTCTTGCGGCCGCTGTAGTATGACGCCATGCTTTCCATTTCGGCCACTCATATGGTTAAATCTAGTGTTTCCCTGTTAAATATCAGGTCCAAGACAGTGTTCCATTGTGTGGTTGAGCGCATGGGATCACACACCAAGCGCAACTCAAACCGCACTCACATTCTTCCGACGAAGCCTTGCTCCTTCCTGACGTCTTTGTTAAAGTCCTCAATGACGACATTAAGTTCACCGTTCTTTGGCGCGGGCAGACACATTGCTACCAAACGCAAGATATTATCTACCCCGTCATGGGGAGCTGCGTTCGTCCAACATTGCTTTGATCCATGGTTAAACGCACACTAGCTACATGAGGTAACTTGTTATGGTAGCGCACGCCGTCTGGAAGCGGTGTCTCCAGCTGCGGCGGGGAGCAGACGGCCAACTGTGTGGCTGAAGCGCGCGGTGAAGTCACGTGGTCAGTCGCTGGGTGAAGGGCAGGATGCAGCCGCGAAACGGCTCAAGGTCATTGCGGCACGGTCGGTGAAACTCGAGGCGACATGACATAGTATAGGTCTCGCTTCAATATGGGGTTCATTTCGCCGATGGGAGCGTCTCTGACGTCGTGGGGCAGCGCACTGCGAGCGTGAGCATTTGCGGTCGCACTATACCCCTGTGCTACTCACTGTCACGAACCAGTTTCCACACGATGTGATCCTTGAGGATCGACGTTTTAACGGCCCACGCTGCCCTGGTCGCTCAACTGGCCTTCTTCGCTTAGACCTGCAATTATGCTCTGAAAACGCCGATATCAAACCCCGCCTACGATCCACAGAGTTTGTTCTCCTACCTCCCGAAGCTGCCATCTATTTTCCTTTGACCCAGTTTCCTACCAGTCCTGACGGTACATACATCCCTTGACCAATCAGAGATGGCGTTCTCCACCGTGACGTCATCCGCCCTCACATTGTCGTGACCGTCACGGTCATGTTGTGACCACACCTAGCTTCCTGTCCTTTAATTTAACCGATCCGTCCAAGTTTTACCCCATGACATTGCACTGAGTCTTTGTCTGTATCGGCTTGTCGTTCGAACCCCTTTTCTCCCATGATAACAGCGGATTTGCCACCTG